>JABFDZ020000037.1:11901397-11915007 GCA_019775955.2 Pollimyrus isidori
CGCCGCCCCCCCGCCGCCCCCCCGCCCCCCCCCCCCCCCCCGCGCCCGGGGGGGGGGGGGGCGCGGGGTGATGAGGGGCAGGGACAGACAGGTAAAGGGATGCAGAAAGAAAGAAGGAAAGAGAGAAATGAAGAGTTGGGGAGATACAGGAATAAACATGTAAGGAAAGAGAGAAGGAGAGGGAGCGTGGTGGAAAGTGGGAAAGAGACAGATGAAGGGAAAGATGTTGAGATAGGGAGGGAGAGGTGGGAGGAAAACAGATGAAGATATTCATAGAGAGATGGAGAGAGTAACAAAGATTGAGTGATAGGTAAAGAAAGAGACAAGCAGAGGGGGAGTACAGAAGAGTGAGAAAGACAGAGGGAGAGGAAGAGAAGGAGAGATGGGGAGAGACATATGAAGAGATGAAAAGAGAGGGCGACACATGGGAAAAGAAAAAGAAAGAGAGTGAATGGGTAAACGGAGGAATAAATGGGCAGATGGATAAATGGATGGATATATGAATGCATGGATGGATGGATGATGGATGGATGGATGGACCTAGGATACCCTGTTGTGTTTAGTTTGGCTGCTCCCATGTCGACTCACCTCTGCAGGCCCGGATGTTGCAGAAGCGGCTCTCCATGTGGCCCCCCAGGATGTCCTCGCACCAGGAGCCATTACCGCCAGGGGCCAGATATGTCCTGATGCGCTGCTGCTGCCCAACACCGCAGGAGCGTGAGCAGGGGGCCCAGTCCGCCCACTCAGTCCATGAGCAGTTCCTCCTGACACAGTTTTCATCCCAGCAAGGCCCCCCGTCTGTAAAGGGATGGACAGACAGACAGACGGACAGGCAGTCAGATAGATGGACAGACAGACAGACAGACGGACAGATAGACGGACAGTCAGATAGACGGAGAGACGGGCAGACAGACAGACAGATGGACAGATAGACGGACAGACGGTCAGACAGACAGACAGACAGACGGACAGATAGACGGACAGATAAACAGACAGAGAGACGGACAGTCCGATGGACAGATAGATAGACAGACAGACGGACAGATAGACAGACAGACAGACGGGCAGATAGAAAGACAGATAGACGGACAAACACACGGACAGAGACGGACAGACAGACAGATAGACAGACAGACGGACAGACAGACAGACAAATAGACAGATGGACGGACAGATAGATAGATAGACAGACAGATGGACAGATAGACAGACAGACAGACGGACGGAAAGATAGACAGACAGATAGACAGATGGACAGACAGATAGACGGACAGACAGATATACAGATGGACGGACAGACAGACAGACAGACAGACAGATAGACAGCCAGATAGACGGACAGACATACGGACAGATAGATATATACACAGACAGACAGATAGATAGACAGACAGACAGACAGACGGACAGACGGACAGACGGACAGATAGACAGACAGACAGACAGACAGACAGACAGACAGATATACAGACGGACGGACAGACATACGGACAGACAGACAGACGGACAGATAGACGGACGGACAGACAGACGGACGGATGGACAGACAGACGGACGGACGGACAGACAGACAGACAGACAGACAGATATACAGACGGGCGGACAGACATACGGACAGATAGATAGATACACAGATAGACAGACAGATAGACAGACGGACAGACAGACAGACAGACAGACAGACAGACAGACGAACGGACGGACGGACAGACAGACGGACAGACGGACAGACAGACAGACAGATATACAGACGGACGGACAGACAGACAGACAGATAGACAAACAGACAGAGACGGACGGACAGATAGACGGACGAACAGACAGACAGACAGACAGACAGACAGACAGACAGACAGACAGATAGACAGATAGACAGATAGACAGATAGATAGATAGATAGATAGATAGATAGATAGATAGATAGATAGATAGATAGATAGACTTTATTAGTCCAAACAGGAAGGTGACAGTGCAGCAGCGCGTACAGTTTACTTGAATCAGCCTAACGGGAGGAGAAAAGACGGCAGAGAATCCAATGTAAAGCTCACTGAACGTGGTCAGGTGCATGGGGACAGGGCCTTGGTCATGTTTTCGTGGAGCACTACAGAGGAGGAGCGTGTCTGGATGCACTTTTCAAGTGTTTCAGTATTTCTGTGTGATATTCAAGCAAATAAACAATCCAACAAACCACAAGAATGATTTTTAACGTGATCAGTAAGATTTGCATATAAATTGTGAGCAATCTCCCGTTAGTTAACTTAGACAAAAATTAAGAGTAAATACTTGTTCATCTTTAGATTCTATAGATAAATAGATAGATAGAGTGAGTACAAGGGTACAGTCCATTTTCTTCATGTGATGGGTGTGATATTTTTTGGGATTGGGGGGGTGAAGCATACCAGGACACTGGGGTAGGTTGCAGGCTATCTCCTGGCTTTGCTCTCCGGGGCAAGGTGGTCTCACACACTCCCGCCTGCGACTCTTCCAGGCGGGGGTGCGAGCGTCGCTGCACGACCGAGAGCATGCACTCCACAGGGACCATGGAGAGAAGCCTGCGTTCTCATCTGCAGACAAACACAAAGTCAGCCAGCCACCCTACAGTGAACAGGCTCCACACAGCAAGACAGAAGTACGATCCTGGTACAGAATCCCAGAAGGAGATAAACTTTCCCAGAGTGTACATATAACCAGTACACACCGTAACTGTGGTTACATCTGGAGCTACACCGGAACCATAAACCACAGTCACCGGATTTTGAGATCATACCCAATAATATTATTTGGCTACTATTTTACTTCATGTGATTTTAACCATAAAACAATTGTTTATTAGAACACATTGTTTTAAAACCAGCAGGACGTCACTGAAAAAACCCTCTTTTGCTCTCTTGATGGTATAACATCAATTCTGTTGATCTGAGGTCAACCCCAGTCCAAAAAACAAATAGATAAAAATATATGAAACTGTGCTTAAAACATCAAGAACTTAAAGTCTATCCAGCTGCTAATCGATTACAGACTTTCAGTGGGAAGCAAACATTAATAATCAAAAACAGTTTTTCGGGATCAGATTAAATAACACATAAAACAATGACAGGCCATTTACAGAGGACGGGTCTCAAAGTTTTCCTTCACACTTTGAAGGATTTACACGTCCCCCCTACGCGCCCCCCGGGACACCACTTTCACACCGCGGCCTCTCATGCTAACTGGGCCTGAAACAAGATCAAATCCCCCAGGTCCATTTCAAAAATGGAAAGCCACAGTTCATGGCAGGGAGTCAGATTCCATCAGCTTTTCACAAAATGTTTTATTACTATAATGAGGTCAAGGCATCTTACAGCTGCTTTATAGGTGAAACGTCAAGATGCAGAAAGTCGCAGTACAAAGTTTGCATTCCAGCGTGTGCAAGGGAATCAGGGAATTTGTTTATTATCGCAAAGTACTTTTTACTTTAATGTCATACAAAACAGTTAAGGAAAATCGAGACAATCAATATAATAAATTATTAACATAAATAATAGCTGGAGCTAGAAGGTACTATAACAGATGAAAAAAGGGGTTGAATCTCAATAGTGTCAAGGGGGCACAAGGTGGGGACAGGGACAGCAAGGTGAGGACAGGGACAGCAAGGTGGGGACAGGGACAGCAAGGTGGCAGTGACAGGGTGGGCGGCAGGATAAAGTGGACCGGGCGGCAGCAAACACGGGCAATGAGGAGGGGGAGGGAGATGAGCGGTGGCTACGGCTCACACACACTCACCCGGAGCTGAGGGCTTGACGGTCGGAGTGAGGATCACTGCATAGACAGAGAAGACCAGTTACAGGTGAGAGACCCGGCTAATGGTGTGAAAATCTGGCAGGACCGAGGAATCTGGATTGACCAAAGATGCAGGAGATAACACCCCCCTGGTGTAGAAATTTTTAATCAAACCTATTGGGATCTTAGGACTTTAAGTGGCAAATTCAGGCAAGTTTTGTTGGAAATCAGGTGAAATCCTCTATTTCTTCTTGAGTACAATCAGGAGATCTGTTTGGTGAAAATTTCTGAGTTCGGTCTTGATAGAGATTTTAGGGATGGTGCTTAGGTAATTTGAACCCTGAGTGTTGCATAGAAAAAAAAAATTACGTATTAAAACAGCCAATCAGCACCTCACATGGTTACATCATGGAACAAATACAAAGCATGGCACAGTTAATCAGGAACCTGTATAAGAGGCCCTCCGCACACACTGGGCTGACACACACACTCACACACATGCGCACACACACACAAGTTGATCAGATGAGGCGCCCCCTGGTGGCTGCTGGGTTCTCTCGTACCTGGACAGTCCGGGGTCTGGCAGTAAGCATGCTCCTGCAGTGGCCCCTCGCAGTCCTTGCCTCCGTGTGCGGGGGCGGGGTTGCTGCAGGTCCGGGTTCGAGACTTCTGACCCAGGCCGCCGCAGGACAGCGAACAGGGGCCCCAGGGACCCCAAGGGGATGGGCCCCCATCACGTGGACAGGGGATGAGTGAGCAGTTCCATTGACCATGCTGGCATTGGCTGTGACGGGTTACAGATAATAAAAACAGCAAAGGATACGACTTGTAAAGTACCAGCCATTTTTATGAGGCTACACTCTATAGTATTGGGACATCCTGTTCTAAATCCATAGGCGTCACTATTGAGTAAGGTAATACAGCAGTGGCGTTCTTTGGGGAAGAAGCCGCGATCTTCGCGTTACAAACTTCTGCCATGCTGCCTGCCACCCATTGCCGCCGACGTGTGACGGTCCTACCAAGCGCTGCACTCATGTGTCAGTCCATCTCCTGGCTGTAGCTGTGCACCCAGCCTCAGGTTCTGCCCTCCAGAATCTCGAGGGGCGGGGCTTACAGCTGGCGTCACCGACACGTTCCTCAGCAAAGACAGGAGCTCCAGGTCGACCTCACAAGGGCACTCCTGTGCAGCAGGAGAGAAAGGGTGTGTGCCAATCTCAGAGCCGCCCACACCTCCCTACCCCCTTACCCACCCCAGCTGTAAAATGCAGACAGGAAGTGCTCTCCTCAGCTTATTTCTGGACAGCACTGCAAATAGTGGCATGACCTTGTCTACCCAGCACAAAAGTAATAAAGCACAGCTCGCGTCTACATTATTTCTTCACTATGTCATCATCAAGGACGTCAATAATTTACGTCGCAGCATTTCTCTAAAAATCTCCACATTCGGCAAACTTCTTATCAAACACACAGGCACATGACTAAATACAAAATTCAGGACTTATTACAAATGATCTGCGCATCGATGCCTAACAGGAAAAGAACAGATCGGGGTGAATTCCTTTCCATCTCTCTCCCTCCTCTTATTTAATGATTTGACCCTCGTCTCCCACTCATCTTATTTTCCCATCATGCGATATAATGAAAGTGCAGAGAGCAAGAATGGTGACTCAAAGTGGGGGGATTTTGTGTTTCTGTTGATATTTCCCAGAACGGGGCTCAACATGTCTGAGTCACACTTCGCGAGGGTCAACAGGCATGATCGCAGTGTCAAAGTTGTAGAAAAAGTGCCTTAGCGATTGGTATTTGCAAATGGATGGACAGAGGGTCGGCTCAACCCTCCTCAAGGTCCTAAGCAAGATTTCCTTCCTGTTCTGAAAGGCTGAGCATATATTGGGCCCCCTGGTGGCTGCAGGGCCATAAGCAGCTGCTTAATCTGCTTTTGCCTTGGGCTGGCCCTGGATGGATGGATGGATGGAAGGATGGATGGATGGATGGATGGATAATCAAATGATTAACTGAGATGGCTGGCACATTTGAATGATCATTAGCCAGAGACGTCATCAACCCCTTAGTGATGAGATCTTGGATGGTAGGAAGCAGAAACAACCCTGACTGAGAGTGTGACTGCAGATAACGTGACGCACCCTCACCTCCACACAGGAGCCCCCGTGCAGGTACATGCGCGGCGGGCAATGGCAGCCTTCATCACAGCCGTCACTATAGCAACCCTCCCGCCCACTGACCTGGGCACAGCTGAAAGGGCAGCCCTCCCCCCACTCGCACTCCCGGTACAGGCGGCCGGGGGGGCATCCCACCTCTGGCACCCAGGGTGGAGCGTGAGACGGGAAGATGGGGGGCGGAGACGAGGACATGGGCAGCATGAGTGACAAAACAGTAAGGAGAAGACAAAATCAAGACGATTCACATCATTATACTCTCATTATACTCTTAAATTCAGATCATTATAGTCTAAGATCATTATACTCTCCATATCATACTTAGATTTCCATAAGTATTCCTTCATTATACAGTACTCTCAGATTCATATCATTATACTCTCATTATACTAATTCAGGTTATTATTCTCTCATTATACGCTCATATTCAGATCATTATACTCTAAGATCATTATACTTTCCATATCATACTTAGATTTCTGTAAGTATTCCTTCATTATACTCTCAGATTCATATCATTATACTCTCAAATTCAGGTTATTATTCTCTCATTATACTCTCAAACTCAGATCATTATACTGTCAGATTCAGATCATTACACTCTCATTATACACTCCAATCATTCTAATATAAGATCATTATATTCTCAGATTCATATCAATATACACTAAGATTATTATATTTATAAATTTACTACACTGAACAAAACCATGCAGATAATGAAAATGGTTGGATCAATTTTTAAGAGGAGGACCAGTTGCTAGATTTTTTTTTTTTTACAAATACATATTTTCATTTTTTTTTCTAAAAAGACAGATGGAGTAAAACTTTTATATATGAATAGATGTCCAAAAATAGTTGATTGCAAAATTATTTCAGCGTCTAATTTTTCTTGTGTAGTGCTACAGATTGAAATAGAAACTAACTGGAATAAATGTGAAATCGTGGTTACTCTTTTACAATTAACCATGTCAGCTAACTTCAGCCGTTAGCATCTCTACCCACAGAACACACGCAAGCTGCCAGAGGTTACTGCCTCATGTCGAGACTTAATGCGGGCCTGAATATCTAGCTCTGTGGGTCACAGATCAGGTTAGACACCCTGTGATTCTTCGCTGCGTGAAACACACACACAGGGCCTGCCCAACACTTATAGGGTCATAAGAGACATTTCAATCGGGGCCCCTTTCCCTAACACACACACACACACACACACACACACACACACACACACACACACACACAGTACGCAGGCCAAACTCACCAAGGCACACCTGGGTGTTGCAGGTCTTGCTCTGCCGCATCACACCCTCGCAAGGTGGCGAGCGGCAGGTGCGTGATCGTGACTGCTCCCCTCCCCCGCAGCTGACCGAGCACGCTGTCCAGGGCGACCAGTCGAACCCGGGGCCCGAATCTGGCACACACAAACAAATGGTGGACACGGCTCATTAGGAATGCTCCCATTCATGCCAGCGGGGGCGGTTGCTCTCCGTGCCTCGTACCCGTGCAGAGCTGGCTGTTGCAGTCCTTTCTTTGCTCCGCTACCCCTGCACAGCCCCTGCCCCCATTCTGAGGGGCGGGGTTATCACAGTGCCGAAATCGCAGCTTGACCCCGCCCCCGCATGGGGCGGAACACTCCGTCCAAGCTCCCCATTGGCTCCATGCGCCGTCCACATGGCAACCAGGTAATGACTGACACTGCAGAACACCGTCTTCACAGGTACTGGAAGAATAAGAATGTTATTCATAAAAATGATTTTCATTTGATTCAAAGAAGGATAATAGACGCGATTAAATACAGGGAACGCTGTAGAATATAAAGTGGGGCTTTAAATGCAAATATTTCCCTGCGTGATTAAAACTAATTGAAATGCCTTAAAAAGCCGTCCTAGATCAGATTTGTGCCTCTCATCCCGGGGCATGTACCATAAAGCTGATTTATTTGCAGCAGTGCCCATGTTGGGCAAATGAGATTCTGAAATAAAGAAGACACTGTGGAGATGTACCAGTTTTTACAGGCAGTGATGATAGTCTCGCCAGAGTTCATGAAGTGCCAGTCGGAGAGGCCGGGCCACGCCCATGAGGCGTTGGCTGAATCCGCCCAGCCTGAGGGAGAATTGAAAGAGAGGAGAGAGTGTACAATTATCGATTCTAGCAGAGCTGATAGTCTAGCTGCTAGGGAAGGGCCTGTCACACAGCCCCAGTCATGTGAGCGGTTTGCAGGGACAGGCGGGTCGCGAACCGCTCACCGGTGGTGCTGTTGGGGAACTTGCAGCGGCACTCGTCCCGGCGCACACAGAGGCCGTCCTGCAGGAGCAGCTGGTCAGGGCAGCCGCAGGAGGGCTGACACCCCTGGACGTCGATGCAGTCTGTGTCGCCGTGGAGATCAGAGCAAGCGCGCGGGCAGGGCTTCCCACACGGCCACTCCTCCTGCCCCCCAGGGCAGTCTGTACAGAGGGGAGAAGCTATCAGAAATGAAAAAAGGGTATAATGACAGGGGGGATCTCAAACAAGGACCCTTGTGTTTGTGGGACTGAATCCCATCTGGGGGTTTTTCTTGAGTGAGGCTCAACAGGTATTCTGTTAAAAATGCAAAGGTTAGGGGTTCAAATTCCATAGAGAATGCATGAACTGTAAGCCTTCCTTTAACTGGAAGTCACTTTGAATAAAAGTATCACATAAAGGAGTAAAAGGAGTGAACAAACTGCCTTGGACGCACATATAACAAATTGTGCACTGTTTTCCATCAAAAATCTCGTAAACTAAGCTATTAAGGCTGGATCATTCACGTAAAGGCCTGGCTCAATCCAAGCAGCACGGGTACACGGTAGAGATGAGGGAGAGTGCATCCTATTTGGCAGAAAACAAACCCAACACCCAACAACTGCATTCATAAACACAGAGTGGGACGGGCCCGTCGACGGAGGGGCTGGCTGACCCGAACAGATGGTGCCGTTGTCATGACAGCCGCGGCTCTGACGAGCCTCCCCGGGGCAGGGCAGGCCGCCGAAGCGGGCCGGGGGGCTGCTGCAGATACGGCTGCGCGTCGACACCCCCGCACACACGTCACACTCCGTCCAGGGGCTCCAGGACCCCCAAAGGCCGTTGACTGATAGGTGCCGGGTTGGGTGTTCAGAGCAATGGGGGGAGAGCATAGAGAACAGGTAAGGGAGGAAATGCCCGAACCGAGCCGTTTTATAAGGAAATGGCCAAATCATACACAAACCGTGCAAGTTTTGTTTTTTGAAAATAATACCCATCATTAAAAAAAAATGACAACAGTGGCTCTCATCCGCCTTCGCTTCAGAGCTCATTAAGTCATTAAGCCACAACTCATAATTTTTAATTGTGCACCTAATTCATTTACGAATAGCAATAGTAACAGTAAACAGAAGATAGTGCAGTAGCACAAAACCTTCATTAGAGTTTCTTTTTTGACCGCGCTTCTTTTGGGTTGCAATCCTCGAGCTCTGTTACAAAACACAGGCTCTCTCACGGGTGCCCAGACATCATTACCAGGACAGAAGGTGACGGAGGGGCAGGGCTGCCTCTGGATCTGCACCCCCATCCCACCATGGACTTCCTGCTGTCCAGGGCAGGCTGGCCCGCCCGCCTTGGGTTCAGGGCACCCACAGCTATGGTACCGGGACACCCACTCCGTCCCGCACGTCCGCGAGCATGGCGTCCAGCTGGACCACTCGCACCAGCCTCCTGCCACTGGGAGGAATGGGCGGGGGATTATTTATTACATATGTATTTTGAGATTAATTTCTGAATAGGGGGGTGAGAAGTGTCATAAATCATATAGAGCGGCCAGCCTTATCATTAGCCATGATATGTTTTGAATGGGTGATTGACAGGGGAGGGGGCCAAACAGCTTTCAGCTGAAATCAGTGCACCCATGGCTCCACCCCTGTACATGCCCCTGAGCTCAAATCATTTGCTTTTGGGGACATGTCCCCTTGTCTTTTCAGGACATGCATTCCACATTATGTATATGTACTTACCAGGACAGGGTTTGTGGGTACAGGTGATCCTCCCACCCTCACAGGTGCTGAAAGATAGGAGGGCAAGCTGAGGTCACTTAGAAAAGCTGCCACAGGGTGGCGATGTAGTCAAGCTTCATCCTTGTCTCCCCAATCTACCTCTGTTTCAGTGGCGTGTGAAGCTCACATTTCTCAGCTATCTATATACCTATATAACTGTTTATTTAGCAGGTGCTTTTTATTCAAAGAGGTACACATTTTTGAGAAAGCTGGGTCAGCCCTGGAGCAACTCGGGGCTAAGGTCCTTGCTCATTGGCCCGATGGTGAAATCACTCTGCCGACTATAGGATGGAAACCAACAGCCTTCTGATCACACACACATAGTTTACGTAATAATACAATGAAAGCCCCTGTTCTTCCAATAGGCTGCTTTAATTTATACCGAGTGCCATGTCTGGACAGGTTGTACTTTATGATTATGTGTGTGTGAATTTTTGCTCTGTGATGAACGGGCACCTGCTGAGGATATTGGGCTCTGTCCAGTCTGGGATAGGCTCCAGGCCCCCTTGCAACCTTATTCAAGATAAATGGTTCATTGGAAGATGGATGAATGGTTGTTTTGATTTCCGTAAATTGTAACTATGCAATTTTTGAGCAGTGTTATTGGCACTGGAATTCAGCAAAGAAGATTTCAGTCACGGGGTGGTAATAGGTACCTCCAGTACTAAGGTTTCAGGGTAGGAAACTAGGGTCGCAGTACTGGTGTTGGATTTTCATGAGTGAGAAATGGAGTAGCATTCCAAAGAACTCTGACAACCCAAATGGCCGTTTTTGCGAACGTGTTGGGATCCTTCTGGATTGCCCAAGTTCATTTCTGGGATGCGCTTACAAGTCAAAGAGCACAGCTGCAAAGCACAGGCAGATTCCCATGGTGTGATGCCACGGGGGCTGACACCCATTGGATCTTCCCCATTGGTGCAACATCTTAACCGCTTAGCCAAGGTGGCCAGACAGAAACAGGAACCAGACTGAATGAATTTATATTACTAATCATGAACATTACTGGGGAGTCAATGCACACTTTTGAAAAAGATGCAAGTATGAGGTCGGATTGCGGTGATTGTCTCACAAATCACATATACAGTACAGGGAGTGTGTTTCAATCTCTCCTCCGGCAGATGGCGAAGAGGACGAATATCCAAATGGAGGAAACACTGCGGACATGTTTGGGGGGCGTGGCAGGTGTAGTCACATGACCACAGTCTAATGACCATGGTGAGGGGTGGGGCCTGTGTATGAGACATGGGGACCCTTACCAGTTGTTACAGCCATCGGGGGCTGGCACAGTTTCCCCCGGTGCCAGTCGCTGACCAGTCGCCAGGTCCAGACAGGGGCAGTCCTCAGTCTGAATGCAGGATGTCCCGTTCTGGCCCAGGACACGCGTCCCCGTGCAATAGCAGCCTGGCTCACAGCGCCACTCGCAGTACTGAGACAGAACAGCGAGTAATTTTTTCAGATTCCGGTCCGGAAACGCGCAAACTACGTTCGGGCACTATGATACTCACAGCCAGGTCATCGCAAGCCCGGGGACAGGAGGGGCCACAGCTGCTGAACGCCGTCCCAGGTACCTCGGTGCAGGGGGCCACTTGGATATGATGTGGGACACACACACATGCATAAACGGCACGGGGTTACATGGCCCCCACTAGCACACACAGCTCCTATCAATATATGGTATTCCTGCCTGCCTCAGTACCGGGGCAGTGATCGGTGTTACAGGATCGAATCTCGCTGCCTGGGCCTTCACAGAAGTCACCCTTCCCCTCGGGTGTGGGGCTGTCACATTCCCGTTGACGGGACTGCACACCCCCGCCACATGACTTGGTACATTCCGTCCAAGGGGTCCATTCACCCCAACCTCCATCACCTGCAGAATATCCAAGCATTGTGGATGGTGATATTAAAATGGGCCAGGATATCTTTAAAGTCGTCTTTAAAAAAACTCTTGAGTAACACCCTCAGGGCCTAGGAAAACATATTCATTTTAATTTGGATTATTGCCCAGGCAATACAAGTGTCCTTATTTATATATTCGATCATTAGGAGACATATTTCATGCAATGGCATCAATTCAAATTTATAAGCCGCCAAAAGTTTATCTTTATTTGACTTAGACCTTAGAGCCATCATTTTTCCACAGTGCTGCATGACGATGGCCAAGAGCATGGGTCAAGTTAACCATGTAAGCGGTCATGAGAAAGACTTACGGTCACAGGTCGCCTGAACGCACAGCTGGTCTTGACGGTCAGGTCCGAGACAGGGCAGTCCCCGTCCCGACCGGGGAGGACTGGAGCAGAAGCGGTAGCGGGACTGCAGACCTGGCCCACAGGGGGTGGTGCAGTCACTCCAGGGTGTCCATGCAGACCACAGGCCATCCACTGTGGGGCAGTGGCAGGGGTGTCAGCTGAGGTGAGTGCATTGGTTAACAAGTACAATGTGGGTCATGCCTGATCTGAAATACTCACCATCACAATCGAGGTCAGTGCAGTTAGTCAGTATCCCCGACTCACAGGTGCTGTTGGGGACAGTCACGACAGACAGACAAGCAAATAGACAGTCAGGTGGCCAGACAGATGGACAAGCAGGCAGGCAGACAGATAGTCATGACATGCAGGCAGGCAGGCAGAGAGAGAGGAAGACCGACGGTCACGACAGATAGGCAGGGACACCAACAGATAGACAGACAGACAGACAGGCAGATAGATACTTCATTAACCCCAGGAGGGAAATTTGGAAGATGACAGTACAGATCAAAAAGATAAAAAGACAGTAACATGACTGAGAAGGATTTAGTGATCACAAAATCTCCATACTACTCCATACCAAATAAAACAGCAAGACAAGCTAAGAATATATAATAGTTATGTCTGGAAGATACGTTCTAAAGGGTCCTCCAAATACACCAAGATCATCTGACGTTATGGAGATGCCTTCAGTGGGCCGTAAGAAATGAAAACAACTCCTTTCACAGAGAATGAAATGCAGCCATTCAGGATGGAATTAGGTGGATTCAAATGTGGAAGGTGGGTGTTCTGATTGGGTGGGGGGGGAGGGTGTCCCTTACCAGTTCCTGCAGCCCTGGGCGATGGTGTCTCCTGGCTCATATTGCTCACTGTCCACATAGCAGCGGCACTGATGTGCGGAGACACAGTTTCCGTCCTGCTGGAACCAGCACATTGTAAGAATAAGGCCACTTATAGGCTGCATTTAGAATTTTAAAGTACCATAGGCTGCAGGGGAGGATGCCCACCCCTCTAAGGAGCTTCACACTCCCCCACACATCTTCTTGTGTGTTTCTCACACCTCGGTGAAAAGTGTGCAAAACACCCCTGAGCGGAGTGAGACAGGCACGGGGTGTGAAGAGTGTGTGAACACAGCTGAGCAGAGTGAGACAGGCATGGGGTGTAAAGAGTGTGCGAACACCACTAAGCGGAGTGAGACAGGCATGGGGTGTGAAGAGTGTGCGAACACCCCTGAGCGGAGTGAGACAGGCATGGGGTGTGAAGAGTGTGCGAACACCGCTGAGCGGAGTGAGACAGGCATGGGGTGTAAAGAGTGTGCGAACACCCCTGAGCGGAGTGAGACAGGCACGGGTATGAAGAGTGTGCGAACACCCCTGAGCGGAGTG
>JABFDZ020000037.1:11921900-11942599 GCA_019775955.2 Pollimyrus isidori
ATGGATGCAGAGGAACCCCACACAGCATGGGGAGAACAGAATGGATGCAGAGGAACCCCACACAGCATGGGGAGAACAGAATGGATGCAGAGGAACCCCACACAGCAGAGAACACACCAGAGCATCGGTGAGGCTCTGGCACACAGGCAGAAATAAATTTTGTGGGGCCTCCACCAAATCTGTTATTTAAAGATGGGGGTCGAGCCACCACCTTGGAAGTGAGAGTAATAGTGATATCCACAGTGCCACCACACCATCTCAGAGGGTGACGGCGACACACAGCGATGATCCAGAGAGCCCCGGGTCACAGCTATAAAGGTGCATATGCTACCAGTCAAAAGTATTTGCAAACACTGAGATTTTCTATATTTACACGTTATTCATTTACCATTTACTAAAAACAAGCCCCATTTTCTTTGCTAACAAATAAATTTGCAGTGTGATCATCATTTGAGTACCTTTATTAGTAAGAAAATGTCATATCTTAGATTAATCAAAGTAACCTCCTCTAGCAGTTATAACAGCAGAGAAAATCCGCTACAAGGGACATTAAATACTGCTGTGTTTCATGGGATGCATTTAAAGTTAAAGGACAGCCTAGAATTTGACTGTGTCATCAGCACATAACCAGTCAGTAGGATGTCAGACATGCACTGTTACATACTCTTTCCATGTTATAAAAGAAACTTGTTTTATTTTCATTTATAGTTTATAGTTTAGCAAGAATAAAATATCTACAGTTTATGAAATAAATGGAAGAGTGATAAGAACCTGTGGTGTGCAAAGACCTTTGACTGGTGGTGTAGACCGACTGTGGCTTAGACGCACAGGGACTCGCCTCACCTGGGATGCACTGCGAGGGGCAGTCGCGAGGGGACGACAGTTCCAGGCATGTTCGCGGACACCCTGTGGCCCTTCCAGCCCGGCAGTCCCCCTCTGTCACCAGCACCATCCCGCTGATGCAGCCTGGCACCGAAAAGACGCATAAAAACTGTGCTAAGCTATGATTTGCTGTGCTGTGTTAGGGCTCAGAAGAAGCTCTTAATATGCTGTGCTGAGCTGTGTTCTGTTAAGGCTCAAAGGAGCTGTTATGCAGTGATGTATTGTGCTGTCCTGAGCTGTGATAAAGCTCTCAACTGTGCTGAGTCATGCTGTGCTGAGCTACTTTAAGCTGTGTTAGAGCTTTCAGGGGCCTCTGTCCTGCTATCTGACCAGTATTGTGTTGTGGCTTGCTAACTGTTCATGCCGTGACGTGTTGTGCTGTTAAAGCTCTCAACTGTGCTGAGCTGTGTTAGAGCTCTCAGGAGCTCTTGTGCTGAGCTGTGTTGTGTTGCATTAGGGCTCTTAGGAGCTATTTTGCTGCTGTGCTGAGCTGTGTTAGAGCTTTATGGAAGCCTTGTGCCTTGAGCTGTGTTGTGTTGCTCTTGGGAGCCATTTTGCTGCTGTGCTGAGCTGTGCTGTGCTGTGATGTTCTGGGCCATGATTTTCTGTTGTTTCTTGGACCATGGAGCACAGTGTTGTGCGCGACCCCGACCTGTCTGCAAGTCCACGTCGGATCCACAGGGCTGCCCATTGCAGCTGTGCGTCTGCACTGTCAGGCCCCTACAGTCACGGCCGCCATTCTTCGGGGGTGGGTCAGAACAGCTGCGGTTCCTTGTCCGCAGGCCTCCGCCACAAGGGGCATTACACTGTGACCAGCTGCTCCACTCCGCCCACTGACCGTCCACTGGGAGGGGGCGGGGGGAGAGAGGGCCAGGGTAGTGTGAGGATGGGGAACATCATTCACGTCTCCTTTGTTAACTAGAAAACTAACAGTTACGGTAATCTGTCCACCCATAACTCGTTATCCGGTACAGGGTCATGGTACCATGGTAGAAAGCAGGAGCAATTCTAGGATTGTTTTAAGGTGATGGCGCATAA
Organism: Pollimyrus isidori; assembly: GCA_019775955.2. Classification (NCBI taxonomy): domain Eukaryota; kingdom Metazoa; phylum Chordata; class Actinopteri; order Osteoglossiformes; family Mormyridae; genus Pollimyrus; species Pollimyrus isidori. Next base: position 11,923,821 of record JABFDZ020000037.1, read on the forward strand.
AAAGACCCACAATTCATAGAGAGGGACCAGCCTTATCAGCAGCCAATGATATGTTTTGAATCAATGACTGACAGGAGAGAGTGTACTCGGAAGGCCAATCAGCGTTCAGCTGAGGCCAGTGCTCCTCTGGCCCCATCCTCATATATGACCAAGGTAACAGGTTAGGTCAGTGGTTTGAATAGGATTAAATACCCCAGCTTTCCTGCAGTTAGTTCACTGTTTGTGGGAATGACCTGTGCTCCAATACACCGGCAATAACAAAGAAGAGATCAGTGTAGGGGAATTACAGGAAAGGGAAAACGCAGGGGAGGCCATTGTTATCTGCAAAGGGTCAGTGAGTATGCTGGTTACTGGGGTAACCTTTAGCTCAGCTGATCTAACCCAGGTGTGAGAATTCTTCAACCAGTCAGTTCTCTAATTAGCAATCCAGTTAGGAAGTTACAGCGAAAACACACATATACAACAGCCCTTTCAGCATAATATTGACCACCCCTGCTCCAATTAGCTTTCAACTGGGGCCAGTGCCTCAGTAGCTCCGCCCCTGAATACACCTGTGACAGGAAGCACATGGCACAAGGTGGGGGAAACCAGGGACAGGGGCACAAATCTCATGCTATGGGCGACACAGGCTCACCAACTCCCACAACTGCATGTATTTAGATAACAGTGAAAATTACAGAACCAATATTAACATAGAAACAACCGTAGTATGAAAGTGACTTAAGAGAGGCAAGGCCGACACCTTATCAGGGCATTTATGCTTGCAAGCTAGCCGGAAGGGACTGGGATCACTTCCCTCTGCGGCCGTGCCACATTCACTAACCAGGGCAGGCGCGGTTGAAACACGCCCGGCTGTCGAAAAGTGTTCCCCCACACTCCCCTCCGGGACGAGCCTGATGCAGGATCTCCCTCTGCCGGAAGAGGGACCCCAGACCACAGGAGGCACTGCACTGGCTCCACTGCGTCCAGGGGGACAGGATGCAGTCCACTGGGGTGTGGGGGCGGCAGACAGGACAGATGTAGGCCGTGTCAGTCACAGACTTCATCTTCTTCCTCATGGCCACTTGGTCAAACAAAGCCATAACCTCCCCCCCCCCCCCCTCCCCCCACATGAAACCAGAGACTCGTTTTGTGAGAAGCGTCCAGACCCATCATACCACAGCTCCTCTCGTCTGTGCCATCGAGACAGTCCACCTTCAGGTCACACCGGCGATCCAGGTGAATACACTCCCCACTGCCGCAGGAGAACTGCTTTGAAGAGCAAGGACTTGGCACTAGGGGGCGCCCTGTTGTCACCACAAGTCCAGGAGTCGGCCATGGACCACCTAGGGCAGGAGCAGAGGGTTCCAGCACACGGTCTCAGACTGATAGGGAAAGACCCTAAATCCTGGGTTACACCTGCACGGTTCTTCTTAAATGTGGACCTCCAGTTTGCCTTCTTCACTGGTTTCACTTTCCCGCCGTCCACAGTAACATTTACCACACTGGTCCTCGTCGGAGCCGTCGGGGCAGCTATCCCGGCCGTCGCAGACGAGCGCGGCGTCCACACAACCAAAGGAACGGCAGGCAAACTGGCCTTCGGTGCACAGCACCCTGGGAAGCCCATCGTCTGGAGACACAGTCAAGTCCACGCATCACAGTTAGAGATTAGAGGAAGGAAGCATTAACATTCCAGGGAGAGACCAACAAACGATATTTAACCTGAAGGGGGAGCGAGGGGGCTAGGGGTTCTGGAGGGAGGCGAGAGACTCCCCCCCGCCGGCGACGTGGTGGTGTGGCCCAGGTCTGGCCCTCCTGTCGGACTGGACCGGTTCCAGACACCTGGCGCTCCCGTGGTACCTGGGAAATTAGGTACAGCACCCCCGTGTTTTTCTAACATGTCAGAGTCAGAACCAGAGCAGGATGGATTTATTTGTGTGTGCTGTCTTCTGTACCATCTCATTAATGTTCTCCTCATAAAAATAAGTTTTTATAAAGAACCCTGAAGTCCTGTTAAAATACCTACACAGATAACGTAATATAATGATGAGAAACTCAAAATATTATGGGAGCCTGTTGTGCCTTAAATTTTTATTATGTTTATTCATTCTGTGCTATTATTACATTTATTTTATATATCCAAGTAATTCAACATTAACAAAAAGTTTTATCACACCGATGCTATTAAAATTGTATTATGTAATATTCTGGGAAATCCGGGAAGGGAATGAAAAAAACTTAAATATCATTTTTCCAAAGATTCAGCGAAGTGTTTTTATATGTACTGTATTTTCAGAGAAACGGTGGTTGAAGTTACTGAATCTATATATAGTATACAAACTCGGTGGCCATAATATTAGGTACCCCTGTCTAGTTCCTAGCTGGAGTTGTCAGTGATTTTCCTTACAGCATTTGACCCATGACTTTCCACACTATATTACATTGCATCACCGCACTTTAGATACCATCGCCATTCTGATACTTTTCTCATAATCAGCTTGAAATTTTGAAATGGTTCTACACATTTTCCTTATGGAGTTTGGCCCATGACATTTTTTCATCAGCCTTCCTATTGGCTTTCACCAGTATCAACTTTCTGACCACTAATAAGGTATATTTTCCCAAAGAAGTACCACTGACTTAGTCTTTTTTATGTATAACACATAATCATCTGTGAAATTCCCATGTTCGCACCTGTTTAGGAGATGCTGGACACTCCCCATTTGGCTCCAGCATTGGACATATTGCCCATTCGGATCTTTGTCCATCGATAAGCTGAACTTCTATCTGTGTACTTTTGGTTCTGAGTCACAGCCACATGATTGTCTGTTTGTAAGACTAGAATGTTGATGTCAAATTAAACAAGTAAAATTGCCTAATGAAGAGGCCACTATGGATGGATGGATGGATTGACTGATTCATGGGTTGTAGGGACCAACTGGCTCAAGCCTTCAACTTAAATGAGTATTGTACTCTTATTTAATTTTTTGGGTGGCTTGTCTCAGGAGCTTTGGAAGGGCAATCAGGAGGCCCAGCACTGTACAGCGGCCCCAAAATATAACGTCAAAATCTACTGGGAACATTTTGTCAGGGGGCCTATGTTTTCTAGCAACTCCCTGAAATGGTTTTCACAAGTTTAGGGATTGACTCACCACAGTTGAGTTCGTCTGAACGATCGTGGCAGTCCGGCAGTCCGTTACAGAGCGCGGCCAGTGGAATACACCCTCCACTGCCACAGAGAAATTCCCCTGCCGTGCACAGCCCCTTAATAACACTGCCACCCCCTGGAGTAACCAGCTCAACTGTGGAAATACGGAGTGAGATACAATGATCAGAAGAAAGTCAGATGGTGCAGGAAAATGAAATCCCATGTTCCTGAAGGACGAATGTACTCATTTTCATTACTTGGATACTTTTGAGTTATTGAAGGTTTAAGCACAGAAGATTCTGGAAGCAGTAGGCGTACATTCTCATCATACATACATGAAAAAACACAAGATACAAGCTCCTAATTCACTCCCACATGGAGAGTTCAGATACGTACGATCTCTGCAGCCCATTATCTCGGCCCGCAGGTAGAAGGTGTGCCGGAATTCCACGGGGATGATGCGGAGGTAGCGCGCCCGGATCAGCTGGGTCAGCCAACGAGTCACCGGCCTCCTGCCCACCATGCGCACTTCAAACACCTGGCAGGGCCCAAGGCACAACCCTGGATGACTGACAGCATCAGAGACAGGAGCAAGCCCCCCCACTAAGCCATTCAGCTATGATTATGCTTATCAGATATGACACTGGTACGGCACACGAATCACACCGCTCTGCTAAAAACATCAAGCTGTACAAATGAAGAAAAAAAGAAGAATACACATTAAAATACATCATGGAATACATTTGTCCATACAGGTGCACTGCTAGAAATTTGGGGCTCGAAAAGAGCATATCATATTTCGCCCCCAACCAAAACTAATCCCATCACGTTCCAAATTATTTAGAGCCTTTACCACTCAAGGGTCTTTATAATCATCCAACCTTAGCCCCCTTTACACCACCCCCGCAGAAAACCTTAATAATAATTTGAATTCATTCACCCTCTTACACAACTGTTTATCCAAGGCAGGGTTACACTATACCAGAAGCCTATCCCAGGGGGCAGGAGACACAATGGGTGTGGTGGGCCGGTTTCCGGTAATGGTGCCATGCATGGTACCTTGATTTGAGGGCCCTTCTCTGTGTTTTCCTCGTAGTCGGTGAAGTGGCTGCCATCCAGGCTGAATGCCAGGCGGTATTTGCTGAGGTAGCCCCCCGTCCCGAGCTCGCTGCCCTGCGTCACCACCCCCGACACCCAGGCAGGCTCCAGGAAGTCCACCTGCAGGTATGGCTGGGTGTCGTCTGGTCGGGGGCTCCACCCAGGCTCCATGATGAGACTGCGATGCAATCATATGGAGAGAAAATGAACCAATCCAGACTGCATGTGGCCTGTTCATCAACCGATCGCTGGTTGGTGTGTGTGGCTAATCAACCAATAGGTGGTCAAGTGACCAAATTAATTTCACATATTTATGTTGGGTATGGGTTTTGGTAATAGACCTCACTGCCTAATTTGGTTGAAATGCTGTTGAAGGGGACCACGCTATAATGCATTGAATGTTTAGATGTAGAGGATACTTTTTGTTGATTGCTCAGCACTTTGCTCAGCGTCTCGCACTCCCACACAGTCAAATTTCATAGGTGATTTTTGCCCTCACATCTGGCAACCACGGGACAGACACTCACACATTGGGCACGACGTTCAGTCGCCCGGCGTCCGCGGGGTTGTCCTCCCAGTGGGTAGAGGAGGTCAGCTGGCCGTACCTGATGCGGCCATCCTCCATGCCCAGGGGCGAGGAACACGGCCCTAGGAGAGGTGAGCTGTCAAGTATGTGTACGCCTTGGAACATGATGGCATTCTGCACAGTACCCCAGGTGACTGAGGATTAAGTGTGCAGTGCTTGCTAAAAAAAAAAATCCAATAATGCACTATGGAAGTCTAAATCACAGACTCTAAGGAGAATGCCTGTCATGTAAAACTTTAGTGTTAATTAAATTTTGCAACAGGAAGAGGTTTGAATATGGTTACCTCTGTATGTTGGGCCTTCTCTTCCCTGGAGAAAACAGAAAACAAATGAAAATAATGATATATAAATGAATACTACGATGCAAAAAATGGTGTCAACTGTTGTGGAGAATGATCCAGTGTAAGAGTGAGAGAAGCTCTTACCGGTGTCGGCAGAGTGACAGAGGCTATTTCAGGTGTCCTGAGAGAGGAGGTGGGTGTGATGTTGGTATCACTTCCATTATTCAGGGGCCTATGAGAGGAGACAAGCAAGCTGTAATCAGCTGATCACATGGTCTGGGGCAGCTGCAGTAGTTTATTTCGAATTGCACTTCAGTGAACTGCAAAAAGCCTTGCTAGGTTTTTTTTAGGTTATCGTGCAAGAAGATGGATATTGTTTTCAGTGAAGATGAGGCTTGTTTTTTTGTTTCATTGGAAATGAACACCTCTCTGTTCCTGGGCCTGGGGTGGTCATCTTGTCTTGAGGAACACATCCCCATTCATCAGCTGCATCCGGACAATCAGGAACTCCGTTGCAGAGTTGAGCCGCCCCAACACAAGGTCCTAGTGTAGGGCAAGAGAACTGTCCATCTGGGCAAGGCCGGGGGCTTGGTGATGTCAGAGGGGGCTGGAACTCTGCCGGAGGTTCAGGGTGTTTTAATCCATGATGAGCCATGAGCAGCATATTCCAGGAGTACGGAAGACACAGACAATGGTGATATTATTTTAACAGTAAATGTGATCATATATACTAGAACAGGGGCATGCAATTATTATTCCTGGAGGTCAGGGCCACAAAGCCAAAGTCCACTGGTCCCGATAATTTTCCAGGGAGGCGTGGCTCAATCATGCAGTCTGGATTACATTTTTTGTTCCAGATGTGAACCTCAGTCTGCCAGTTGATTTCACACTATATTACACTAATGTTCTTGGCAAAGCATTGCTGTAATGAAGACACCAGAACCGTTCTGAATTGTTTTGCAACATTCCACCCATTTCCACTATTTCACTAAGATGAAATTTCCCGTAATGGGGATGGAAAATGCATGTCATGGGACTGAAAAAAATAGAGGTGGCAGCGGAGAGAGCAAGGATAGCAGGGATAGGGGGGATAGCGGGAAGAGCTGGGATAGGGAGGATAGCGGGAAGAGCAGGGATAGGGAGGATAGTGGGAAGAGCAGCGATAGGGAGGATAGCAGGAACAGCAGGGATAGGGAGGATAGCGGGAAGAGCAGGGATAGGGAGGATAGCGGGAAGAGCAGGGATAGGGAGGATAGCGGGAAGAGCAGCGATAGGGGGGATAGCGGGAATAGCTGGGATAGGGAGGACAGCGGGAAGAGCAGGGATAGCCAGGATAGTGGGGATAGCAGGGATAGCCAGGATAGTGGGGATAGCAGGGATAGCCAGGATAGTGGGGATAGCAGGGGTAGGGACCCTCTGGAGATATTAGAATGGAGCCAGGAACTCAAACACAGATGGTAAATTCCTTGGAAGCAAAAATGCACCAGCTGTCATTGTGAAACCATGAATCATAATTCCCATCTTTTCCTTTCCCCTGTTTAATGTATTATTCTGTATGTATGATGTAGTCATGGCAAATTCCTTGGGGGGATTCTGTTGCAAAAATAAGCCTAATTGAATTGAATAATTACTAAATAACCCAAGAGTGCAATCCATCAGTTATCCATCCAGGATGAATTCTGTCTAAGAACTCCTGACATGTGCGGACAGAACCTGATTAATAAGCTGCAACCAAATCCCATGTGATCAGCGGACGCCCGCAAGCGTGTGTCAGACCTGTCGCACAGCCCAACAGCTCCACCCTCAGGTATATGCCGCTCTGGAAGTCATGAGGCAGCACACGGACAAACCGGGAGGACACCATTCTGTCTAGCTGCACCCGGGCCTTGCTGCTATCGTCACGGTTACCAAGGAACACCTGGACGAAGGAGGAGGGTGGCATGATGGGAAAGGAAGGCATCTTAGTGACTCACAAACTGCATCACACCGGTGTGCTTTTGCACTGGGGGGAGGTAGATATGGTACCTTTGCTCGGGCACGAGCGTCAGTGATCAGTTCCTGGTAGGTGAACCATTGCTGGCCATCATTGCTGAACTGCAGGTAGAAACTCGACACATAGGCATCAAATGCGCCCCCTCCCTGGGTTATAATACCTGAGGGACAGAAAGAAGAGCCTCATAGGTCATTCTCCTTCACCGATCCCTTCCTGCAGGGAAACTGGTGCTTTTCAATCCCCCTATAAGAAATGCTTGACCTGTTACCAGAAGCAAATACAGAGGCAGGGCAACAGGCGCACTGAAAGCTGATTGGTCCTCAGAGTGCCCCTTCCCCTGCCACTCACCAAATCAAAACATACCATTGGCTAAAGACAATGACGGCAGCTCTGTATGAATTATGGCCCCTCTTATGCCCCCCACCTTAAAACACATCGTTGAATTTCCCCTGCCTGTTACATGCCTTTTCCATGTAGAAGGCTGACAGTTTAATAATACATTGATTATTAGTTCCTGTCTGGGTATCATACCATATTTGGATTTGCTATCTGCAAACCGCTCGCATCATTACCCGTGATGTTCCGAGGCTTCAGGAGGTCCAGCTGTAGGTACAGAGGCTTCGCGCCGCTGTCCCCATGGTCACTGTAGCCACCTTCAGGGGTCCAGAGGGGCAGCGCACGGTACTTCTCCGGTTCTGGGCTCCAGCCCTGTATGTCGCTGTGGGGGTTTCGCGCATCCAGCCGACCCGCCCAAGGGGGCCGGCTGTCCTGGTGTGAGGACGCACTGAAACTGGAATCTGGGAGACGCTGCACTCCAAGAGGAGCCCAGCATTGCTCTGCACGGACAAAACAGCAATGTAAATGTAACTGCTGTGACTGATGGGAAAAAAGACTCTAGTCAAATCCATCAAATCCCATCTGTATTGTTGACGAGCAAAATCTATTTAGATGAACATAGCAATATCAACCTCATAATTACATTGTTTGCATAACCGACAATCACACAGAATAATAATTAGACTAACCTCCAGTTGGAAGTGGGTATGTGGGAACCAGAACTGGAGGGCCCTCTGGTGGCATGGAGGACACAGTGTTGACAGGAAGAGTAACAGTTATGGGCGGTGAAGTCACAGTGCCATTACTGCCTGAAGGATGGACAGAGGGAGACTTTTTAGACAGAGTGTTCCTACTGTCAGAAACAAAAGGCTAAAATGGACTCCTTACCAGTCTCCTTACAATAGCAACATCTCTCCCCATCTCTGGGAATGAGAGTCTGTCCCTGAAAGACGGAGGAAAGATACTTTTTAAAGATCTCCCCATGCAGCGCGGACAGCTGTGGGGGAGCGCCGGCACCAGCTAACCTCGGGACAACCTGCACCGTATGGGCAGTAGGGGGCGCACTGCACGGTCAGGTTGGGCAGGCATTGACACAGCTGGCACTGTCCCAGCTTCCACTGGTCCTGGACGGCATGGCTGCGGCCCTGGAACTCGCATTCCCTGCAGGGCCCAGTCTGGCAGCTGGATGGAGACACGTAGACTTAGCATCATGGACTGGGGCGTGTGTGGGGGCGGGGCCATAAGGGCACTGACCCCATCTGAAAGCTGATAGGTCCCCAGAGTGCCTTGTCATCCACCAATTGAAAATGTATCATTGAATAATGACAAGGTTGACTGCTTTATATTACTTATGGTCCCTCTTAAAAACTGCTAGAATTGCCCCCAATGGCAGGCACATTTCAGGCCTCTCTGACTTAATAATAAATAATCTCTAATGGTGAATGACCATTTCGCACCTTAGTAATATTTGTTGATGGTGGTACAGTTCAAGGTTCTTTTGAGGTACGGCATGGTTGTGCAGTGATTAGCACTGTTGCCTCACACCTGAGTCCAGCGTTTGAGTCTCTGCTATGGCTCCACGTGTGTAATGTTTGCCAGGCGTTATTGTGGGGTTTCCGCCAGGTACCTCACAGCCCAAGGACGTGCTGAGGTTAACTGCCATTATCAAGTCGCCCATAGGTGTGAGTGGTATGTGAGTATGTGGTATGTAAGTATGTGGTATGTGAGTGTGCCCTGTGATGGGTCAGCACCGCATCCTGGATTGTTCCTTGCCTTTCACCCATAGATTCTGGACACAACACAACCCTGAATAGGACAAGCAGTTACTGAAAATGGAAGGCTGGATTGGAGCTTCTTGACCAGCAGCTCATATGTTTCGTAAATATATAAATGATAGCATTGTCTTCAAAATCGAGCATAGTTTAACTGTGATAGTTTGTCGTGAGATCAAACAGAACCTAAGAGACCCAATTTTGTTAATAACTCATTTTGAGTTAAATATGCACACAGTAGACTGTGCTCTGTAGGGGGGGTATACCTGTTAACTGTTAACCTGGAAGCTACTTTGAACAAAGCCTCTGGCACCCTGACCAACAGCCCTTATGCGGCAGTAACTCCTGCTGGACCACAGAAGGGCAGATGGGGAGAGGAGGTGTGGTGGTAGGAGATGAGCCCGGGGGGGGCCTGCTTACCGGCGGGCCTTGCGGTAGATGCCCCGGCACTGCCGTCCGTTGCCATGCTTGCTGGGGTTATTAGGGCTGCGGAAGGACCACTGCACGCTTTGCACACCACAGGGGCCCAGGCACTCGCCCCACGGCGACCAGGCGGACCACCCACAGTGCACTGGGGGTCACCAAAAACACCATGCCTCGGTCTCGCGCCTTCTATAAACACATCACTCAACATGCATGTTGGTCATGCTGACCGGAACACTAACACTTTTTGTCTATATACAGTATCAGACAAAAGTCTGAACATACCTATTAAAAACAAGATAATCACCTAAAGCACACCCTGAGGATATGTAGTAAGTACGGTGATGCCTGCGGTTCACGATCACAATCCGTTCCAGGAAAGTGGTCGTGAACCAATTTGTGCACGAACCAAGCCAATTTTTCCCATAAGAAAATGGGAAATGGGATGTAAGTCGTCCACCTTGTGCACCTTGCAGTTCAGCGATTGTCAACCTTGTGTGTCCCGTCTGTATATTCGGGTTTGGTGCTCATTGTTTGCCTGTTGCGGTCCTTCTATTTACAACTGCATGCAGAGCATGCTGGGACATGCACCCTGCCCGTGCTGCACTAGTATTTGGTCGTGAACCACATTGTTCATAAACCACAGCGCTTATAAACCGCAAATCCCACAATCCTCCAGCCTAAACCCGACACAGCTGGTTTGGCATGGGTTTGATCAAAGAGTAAGAGCAAGGTAGGCAACTAATGCCCAGAACTTGTGAAGACTCCTTCAGGACTGTTGGAGAAGCATTCCAGTTGGCTACATCTGGAAGCTGGTTGAAAGAACACCAAGATATATTCTTCGCAGCAAAAGGGGGCTGCTTTGAAAAAACTAAAAGCTGAGAAAATTTTAAGATGCTGAACATTTCTCTTGGTTATTGCAATATTTGACATGTACTACTCCATTGCCAGGAGGCCTTTTACTACAACGTGAATAACAGCTAAAGGAGAGACATGTGCATTAAAGGCAGGGTGTCCTGACTTGTGACTGGTACTATCCTGTGATCCTGCTGACCTGAACACTCTGGGTTAGGCTTGCAGTGTTGGGGTCTTCCTTCGGCACAGGTACAGATGTCACAGCCCACCTTGACCTGCTGCCCAGGCCAGTAGCGCACACCAGACACCTCGCAGATGCACTCCTCTGGCCTTACACACTGCTGCGTGTGGCTCATCACTTGGCCCTCGGGACACCAGCATCCTGGGGGGGTCGAGAACGCTGTCACACAGTGGACTGTGCTATAAAGTGATTTTACATGCAACAAACCACAAATTAAGTCACCAGTACCACTAAAGGCAATCGTGCCAGCCGATCTGTAACCAGCAAAATTTAAAACATGAATAAAAGTGTGCAACTAGTTAAGAATCTGGGAAACTACTGATTCGCAGTGAAGGGGGGGGAGTCCCCCTTGGGAGATTTGCCCAACAGGGTGTGAAGGTGTCGCAATCAAATACAAATATCTTAAAGAATCCTTTATTTGTGTCTGTTAAACTTCATAATCTACTGCATAATCTTCTTATCTATTGACCATGAAAGTACAAAATATTTACCAAAACCTTTAAAAAACACAGCTAACAAATTTCACACTAGACAGAGTTATGAATTAAATAGAATTGTCCTCCTTTTTAACTTTTGTGGCCAGTTTCCTAGTCAAGGATTAAGCCTAAGCCTAGACTAGCTTTGAGCTGCAATGGTGAATCTCCATTGAAACAGCAATTTAGTCAAAGACTAGTCTTATTCCTTGTTCCCCTTATCTCACCTGAAAAGCAGCCAGGAGGCTCTCTCTGGCAGGAGCCCTCATTGCTCAGGTGGGCACAGGTCAGGGGACAGGGGGCACACTTCCATCGGACGAGGCCCTCAGGGCAGGAGGCATTGGAGCACTGGTCTTGAGGACAGGGTTCTGTGGGAATTACAGACATGTCATCACCCACCCCAGCAGCCAATCAGAAGGGCTCACACAATGCAAGTAAAAAAAAAGAGTTACGCACTGATCTCCATGGCGATGGTGGGCTGTCCGGGCAGCTCTGTGCAGGCTTTGCCCCCATTCTGAGGTGGGACACACCCTCTATGACGCACTTCTACACCTCCACATCCCTTAGTGCAATTCGACCATGTTACCCATGGCAACCACTCTCCATCAACTGTCAATCGCACAGGTTTAAAGAGAAAATAATTCTGTATAATCCATTCAGACAGCAGAAATACTAGCTGTAGCAATGTTGAAATCAAGTGAAATCAAGTCAAATCTATTTCATAATGGAAATTTAAGATCCAGTATGACATTTATCAGACACTGGAATATTCTATGCAATACTTGTAGACTACAAATAGTATACATATCAAAACAAAGGTTATGAATGCAGAGAACAAGTAAGAATAGCACAATTCAGTGTTGATTTCTTAAGTCAGTCCTTGGCCATTAAACATCTATCCAGTCAGCATTGCAAAGATCCCAAGTCTATCCCAGTAAGGCTGAGCTGCCAATTTTCATGCAACACTCACGCTTTCAGACTCTCACACACACGCAAGAAATCTTACTGCAACCCTATAGAATTCCATTATATACCTAAAATTAGCTACATCAAATGCATTGGTGTAGTTTGCAGACTCTATGGACTATTTACATGGTAATAAAACAGTTACATACATGTAAATGTGTGTGCAGACACAAATTGAAAATCTCACCAGCCACCTGACCAGTTTGGCAACCCTGCAGTAAGGCTAGGATGCAATGCAGCTGAATGTTATTTATCTACTTACATACCTGCTGATATAAAGATACCTGGTGTAGTTTTCCTAATACAGTGGTACCTCAATTCTAGAACTCACTGGAACTTGAATTTCTTGAAAGTTGAACAAACCAGTTTGACCTAGATCTCGATCTGAATATTATGAGTCGAACCGTGAACGCTGACCTGATATAAATTGTACACGCCAGGAAATGAGTATACTACAATGCAATTCTTACTTGAATGCCTTCTTCATAGACTGGACGATTAACCAAATAAAGTAGCGCAACATTACTGTAACTAACAATAAATAAACCACTAACTTACGTGTACTATTGTCATTTATTTAAACTTTATTTTACCAGGTAAATTAACTGAAAACCAGTTCTCACTGCTTTACGTGATATTCTGGAGAAATAGCAGATTACGCATCGGAACTGCCTAGGATACAAAAAATATAAACTCTTCAGCCAATATAGGCAAAGATGTGTCGTCAGAGAGGCAGTTCCAGTTTGTGTGGCCGGGTGAGAGGTCACAATGCATCTAACCGTAATGCGTTGCATCAGGATCAGAATGCGTTGCTTTAAGCCAGAGCTGTAAGAAAGTTGAACGCACTCAATGACCGGACTGGGGAAACAAGCTAAAACGCAGACTTAATACAGAGGGCTAATGACAACGACGTGAAACAGCTGGTCACATGGGGATCCCACACAAGGTTAGCAAGGGGGCGTGGCACACGGAAGGAGCGGACGATTGGGGCAGGACAGGGGTAATGTTGAGATAAGATCTTTATCGTTTTGGAAGCCATTAAGAAAAAAAAATGCTCTTATTGTTTTATCCTGTTCATTTTGTGTTTGAATCCTAAAAAAAACATATTTAGGTATAATTTTGGGGGTCCATAAAACCATTAATTGGTTTTACATTATTTCTTATGGGAAAAATTCGATCAGGACTCAAACTTTTTAGGAGTTAAGTTTGAGAATCGAGGTACCACTGTATTCTCTGGAGGAATAAACAGCCAGTTGAGTACATTTATTCCCATAAGCCTTATTCCCTACTAGGCTGACCTCAGGGTATTTTGTTCCTATCTTCCAATGTCTTCTGTTTTATTTTCTGCAATATGTAAATCGCTTTAGGGCAACTGTGCAGCAAATTACTAACAATTCAGAGTTAAAAATTGCCAGAGGTTCTCTGTTTCCCACTGCAGTGCTTCACACTCTATTTTGTGTATCACACATCATAAAAGCGCAAACATGTATTCTCATTGGTAAAGGTTCTGCAAAAAGGACAGGGGACCGGAGCTTTTCTGACAGAGGAAGGTGCAATGCTAAGCAGTGAGGGAAGCTTGCTCCACTACCAAGGTGGACATCTGGAGGTCAGCAAAGAACATGGCCGTGTAACTGTACAGTGCTAACTGTGATGTAAAACATAGACTACGTACACAACCTCTCTTTCTCTCTCCATACCTGGACAGGAGACAGAAAAACAACTTTGTTTTTGGGTGTCCTCTCCCCTACAGTGGCGCAGAGGATCCCCCAGGGGGCACTGACGCTGTCGGATCTGGGACCCAGACCCACAGGAGCGGCTGCATGGGCTCCAAGGTCCCCATTGGCCCCAGGTCCGGCAACCCTGTTCATCTGATGGGCCTCCCTCCAAACTAGTTGTTCTTTCAGGGCATTCTGGGATACCGTTGCATACCTGCCAGGATACAGGAATTACACACACAACCCTGCTGTTTCACAACGCTGTTTAGTAACCCATCAAGAGAGGGGCTGTGAAGCTGTCCAGTGGGACAGTTCATACCTCCAGACTACAGCCTCAGGCTAAGCTAATATCTAAGAGTCAAATAAGGTATGGTTAAACTCCTTACCTCTTTGAAGCTGATACAGGAGCCATCAAGGCAAGTGTACTCTGGGCATGACTTGCTGGTGTTTCTAGAGACTGGAGGTGAAGTGGTTCTCTGGTCTGGAGAAGGGAGAGAAGCGTGCCATGGGTATTACCAAAGAGCCTTGAAGAATTAGCAAAATACCTTGAAGTGTTAGCAAAATCTTCAAAGTGTTAGCAAAGACCTGTGAAATCTTATCAAAGAGCAATTGTGAGATAGCAATGGGCCACGGACAGTTAGTGGAAGGCCCAAAAGCATAACTTTGAAGAGTTGGAAATGAGCCTTGAAGAGTTAGCAAACTGCCTTGAAGAGTTAGCATCAAAGCCACAAAGGCAAAGTCCCACAGTGTTGGCAATGTGCCATAGTGCTAGCGAAGATGCTCACGGCGTTAGCAAATACGCTTTAACTTTCAGATTGAGGGTCTGGGCTCAGTGATTTCAGGCTCCATGCAGGAACTCACCGCACATCCATTCATCCTCCCCACGTGGGCAGTCGGGCATGCCGTCGCACACATGGGACATATTCACGCATGTGCGGTTATCGCACTGGAAGCTCCCAGGACAGGGTGGGATTTTCAGGGAGCCTGCCGCAGACAGAGAGGTACATGGGAATACATTCCTTAGCGCTACTCTATTGACCAATATGTATTTTCATATTAATATATTTTTCTGAGGGGGGTTGGGGCGTGTGCAGACGAACCACAGTTGTCTTCGCTCTCGTCAGAGCCATCCCAGCAGTGAGGCGAGCCATCACACAGCTGCTGGTGCTCGATGCACTGGCCTCCGGCACGGCAGGGGAACTGGCCGGGGCCACAGGGCCCCTGGCAGGTCTGTTCGTCCTCACCGCCAGGGCAGTCGGTCTCCCCGTCGCAGCGCCAGGCCAAGGGCACGCAGTGCTCATCAATGCAGCGGAACTCATGGTGCCCACATCCTGGCACTTTAGGCCATGAAAGAAAGGTTGGGGGAGGTTAAAACCTCCTCATATGACAAGCAGAGGTGTGTGTCACCTTGAATTGAGATGTCCTCCTACTCAAGGAGAATATAAAGAAATTGAACTAGTTGAGCAGTGGCGTAAACAGATTCCAATTCACTCTATCTAGTTATAGGAATCTTCTATCCTCTCAGACCTTGACGTGAATCTACATGAATGATATAAATAGAATGTTTACATGCACATAAAGCTATAAAACATAGTAATGGAAAGAGAAACCTAGAAGAGTATAATAGGGCCTTTTTCTGTGGATTGATTCCGGTGTGCTTAATGCCTGAGCAGTCCGAGAGATGTTTCTCATGGTGTCACTAACCAGGGCTGGGCACTGAGGAGGGCGTCACCACCGGCATCGCTGTGGGTGATACGGGCTGACAGACAGTCTGATTCTCATCCTCCCCGCCCTGGCAGTCCATGGACCCGTCACACAGCTTCACCTGGGACACGCAGGTACCGTCGGCACAGGGGAACTGACCAGGGGCGCAGGTTACTGGGATACATGGATGGGAACACAAACACATGCAAAAATCAGAGAGAGAGAGAGAGGGAGAAGCATTCACAAACACATTGGGTTGTACATGTTTATTGCTTTTGAATGGAATTGAATTGAATTGAATTGAAATTAACAGAAATGAACTGAAATTAATTGAACTGAATTTAACTGAACTGAATTGAATTGAATTTAATTAAACTGAAACTATATTTGCCATTTGCAGAGCTGTATTTGGACATTTGGATTCAGTCACAGTTTAAAAACAATGGCATATAGAATGAATGTCATACAGGTTATTACTGTAAAATTAAATACATTTTAAATTGATAACACAAAAGACAAACAATGTGCTTGAGGGATGACAAGTAAATGATGGCAAGTGTTAATGATTGTTTTAAATGAAATATAAATATTTTTCAATATATCCAAAATGGCTTTGTTGTCATACACTGACACTACAAGGAGAGTTAGTGTGTAATGGTGTACTGCAGATACACATGTACCTTTCCAGGGGCCCAGCCATGTCTTTGTGGGACTTGCGTACATGTATGTTTCATGCATGTTCAACTTCAATAAACAGTGTAATAATGAGCAAAGACATACATGCAGGGGTCAGACGCACAGTAGAAGTGATAGAGTTTAACTGATTGAGCTGAACATGTAAGAACAAGTGAAACAAACAATATGAACTGCAGGACTAAGTCCATCCATCAATGAGGTCCTACCTCCTGGCGGGCACACAGCCTCGTCTGTGCCAGAGGGGCAGTCCGGCACGCCATCGCACACCCTCTCAGCGGGCACACACAGGTCACCTGGGCATTGTAACTCTCCCGCGGCACACACACAGCCGCGTTCATCGCTCAGGTCCCCGCAGTCATCATGCCCGTCGCAGCGGTGGATGTATGCCAAGCAGCGGCCTCCCACACAGCGAAACTCTCCGGCTCCGCACGTGGCACCACAGTCTGTAGCCACAACCCCCAAAAGCATCCGTTACCCTCTAACGCCAACAGCAGGACATGCTGGGTATCACGTCAGGATTAGTTGCACAGCCGTGGCAGAAGGTGGATCGTTAAGCAGGTTCAAAACTGGATTAGTTTGCTGTATAAAGGTTACCTATTAAACATTTAAAATAAAAGTCAGTCGATTAAAATATATTTACAGTTAGATACAGAGTAAAATTAAAAAGATAAGACACCTACTGTAAATCTAGCTCTTTAAACTTCTATAACAATGAAAACCACAACGAATGCACTATATGTTTGTTGTTTATTTGAGATATTCAAAATGCATATCTGAGAGGCATGGGCAGCCCCTGGCGCACCTGTGGGGTTAAAGACCTTGCACTGGGTCCCAACAGTGAAATCATCCTGCTGGCTTGGGGATTCAAACCAGCGAGCTCTTCCCTATACTCGTATTTTAAAATGGGAAGAGTGATGGAATCAAACGGGAGCCAGAGACCCAGGGACCCGACAGACAGCGGGGGACAGCGGCTCGCTAACAGATGCCCACCTCGCTCATCGGAGTCATCGGCGAAGCCGCAGTCAGGACGGCCGTCACACAGCTTGCTGGCGGGCAGGCAGAGGCCACTGGCACATTCAAATTCCCCGGGGGGGCACAAGGGCAGCGGCCGCACAGGAGCGCAGAACTCCTCGTCCGACTGGTCGGCGCAGTCAGGGTGACCATCGCACCACAGGGCTCGGTCGAGGCAGCGGCCGCTGGTGCAGAGGAGCTGGCCCGGAGCGCAGGTGGAGGGGCAGAGCTCGTCTGAGCCATCCCCGCAATCATCTTCATTGTCACACCTCCACTGAGCTGGAATACAACGGCCCCCCACGCACTGGAACTCGGACTCCAGGCACGGGGGGTCGGAGATACAGGAAGAACCCTCACAGAGCCAGCTCCCTGCCTGGCATGAGCTGCAACAAAACATGTATCTCATTACATGTAAGCCTGAATAGAAGCCAAACAAAATTTTAGGAAAGGCAATTCAGTGAACCCAGTAAATCAATTTATAATCTTTGTTTGTTGAAAATGAGTTTATTCTCATCAGAGCATAAGTACTTTAGAGTTTTTATTACTTGTCCAAAACTTATCCTTGGTTTGTTCAAATGCTGCCCAGGCTGGAAACACATAACAAAGGAGCTCATTTGAACTCACCACATGCTGGCCAGGTATGCATAATGAGACTCACCAGTTCTGGCAGTCCTGATCCATATAGGACCCAGGAGGAAACAGAGAGCCTTCCCACTCACAAGGGCAGGACAAAGGTGTGATACATCCATCACCTGTAGGGGGCGGAAGAGAGTCAAGTTATGCGCAGTTATGTTGTACTAACAATATGCTGGAGGTGAATTTTGCAAATGTTGAACAGGATCATGGGGGTCAGAGTACAGGGCCATTCAAGAGTCCAAGTGGGGAATGTCCTATAGATTCAATGCCTTTATCACCAGCTCAATAAACCTGCTCAGACAATATACAAATCAAGATATACTATAATCGATGGTTGGCTGTGCATCCAATAACATGTAAGCAGTTAGACACACCCCCAGAATATGGAGGTGATGGTGTGTATTACTGGAATTATACCCCACAGCCAGCACCAGCACGACTGTGGGAAACTCTGTCTGCCAGTTAGTTTCTTACCATGCCAGACAGTCCCAGACTCGCAGAAGCAGCCCTCCACACAGGAGAGGGCACTGCATGGGGAGTCGGGGTCATGTATACTGCTGGGGCACATTGGTTTGCAAGCTGGGCCACAAGACTTGTACACCAGGCCATTCTCACACTGCAGGGCTATGGGGCAGAAAGGAGCATATCACACATGACGCAGAGTGTCGATGGAGGTCATCTTTAAACATGATGCCGGTCAGCTGTACGTACGGCAGAGTTCCTGGGACCTCCAGTGGATATAGATCCCACGGCGGTTACATTCTTCAGCATAAGCAGCGATGGCAGTACACAGGCACTCACAGTCCCCGCCAGAGTCACAGCTGCAACACAGCACTGAGTCAAAGAACGTACTGTGACATCCCACC
>JABFDZ020000037.1:11942699-11978032 GCA_019775955.2 Pollimyrus isidori
AGAGCTGCAACACAGCACTGAGTCAAAGAACGTACTGTGACATCCCACCAGAGCTGCAACACAGCACTGAGTCAAAGAACGTACTGTGACATCCCACCAGAGCTGCAACACAGCACTGAGTCAAAGGACACACTCTGCCAGAGAGATGGTAAACAATATATTTTGGGAAAAAATATAGGAAAATGTAATGCCTGCATTACCCCATACTTGGAGAATAGCAAAGTATATGGGAGAGGGCAGCATAACATTAAGCTCAGGGACTCACCCGCAAGCATCGAAGACACACCAGTCATAGAACAGCTGGAAGCCCACCTCAGCATGGCACGGAGCAAAAAGATCCTGCGTGATCACAGCACAGCGCCTCCGTGCCCACGGCACCCGGTGCGGATTTTCCTGGGCCAGAGGTAAGCAACAGGCTACCAATCAATACCATGAAACAGTCTCGCATTATTACTGATATTGTCACTGCCAGTAGTGCCTATTTAGATTCGTCTGGGAAGATCTATGCTGAAGCTACTCCATTAATTAGGATCCAAGGGACTCACGGTGCACGGGTCACGGAGATCCTGGTTTTGGACGTCGGGACAGGTTGGGTTCATCTTCCAGGAATTCCCGAATAGCTCGGCTGTGGACTCCATAATGCCCTGACGCGTGGTGAAGTCATTCTCGGCATCCCCGTCAAAATTTCCACACAGCCCTGCAACTCTTCCTTGGAACTTGGGAGAGAGGCGAATGTACACCCGCATCCCTGCACAATGGAAACATTAGGAATAAGACACTATTAAGTTGCACGGTCAGCTTGAATAGGCCAAGAGATGGGTCCTGGGGTACATATATAGATTGTTATATAAGTACTAGTCAATGCATCATTTACAGTTTTTAACAGCACTGGGTCAACTCTACTCTTGATTTTAATAATAATAATAATAATACATTTTATTTGTGGGCGCCTTTCAAAAACCCAAGGTCACCTTGCAAAGCATATACAATAATAACAAAAAATACATAAAATGATTCAATCACATGACTCGCAGTCCCCCGAAGGTGGCATCAGAAGCGCCAGCCTTATCATTAAGCAATGATATGTTTGGAATCAGTGAGTGACAAGGAAGAGAGCACTCCCAGGGCCAATCAGCTTTCAGTTGGAACCAATGCCCCTGTATCTGTCCCTGTCTCAGTTACTGGAACTGGGACTATTTGTACAAGTTAGTTTCCAGATGTGCATAAATGTTATGCTCTTTAACGACAGTGATATTTAAGAATGAAATGTGCGCTTCCCTCTATGTTTATTTCCAAAATAGCTATGAGGTGACGTCGCTATAACGTGACTAGCTAGTGTAGGCCACACCTCCATCCCACAGCACAGTGATTCCAAATCGGGACGAGAGGGACACGAAGAGGCCGATCTGCTCCAGATGTAGCCCGCTGCCCGAATACGCTTTGGGCAGGGCCACTGGCATGCCGTTCACAGACACCGCTTTTCCTGCAACCAGAAGTTTTCCAAGTTTTACAGGCAGCCTGATTAAACATAAATTGCCTATTTGCTATGAATGCCTCACTACTTGTCACACATATCTTTTCAATATACATTCATCTATTCATTCTATGTAATCTCTTATCCAATGCCATGATGAGTCTGAATCCTGTCCCAGGATACACAGGGCACCCCATATGGGATGCTGCTCCATTGCAGAACACATACTTACACTAAGAGCATTGTACACCAATTGAAGAGCAAACTTCTAAAGCTCATTCAGACCAAGTGATACAAAGTTCTCTGATTTGAAGTTCTTCATTGGATTATATGATGACTGAGTGAGATTTGATTCCCGATACTGTAACATATGACGATAAAGTCTGACTTTCTCCCCTCAAACACAACCAAAAAATGGATGAGTGAGTTTTGGAAATTTGTTCTTCACTTCTTCTATCCACCATGCAGGGGTGCAGGAACTGGGGGGGGGAGGGGGGGCTTAGCCCACAATATTTCATTTGGTTCCATTTATCACCCCCAAAAAATTACCATTGCATTTAAATCATTAAGTTGTGTCCCCCTGATCTCAAACACTCACTTACAACTATGCCACCATGGGCTGGTGTAGCAAGAACAATAATTATAAATCTTATGTGGTGTGGTTAGTACTGCGCTCTGCAGTTAGTATTGCAATGAGCAGGTGCCCAAGCTCCTGGCGGCCGCCCCTCACTCACCTCGCAGCAGATGCACAGCAATGCCGCCCACCGTGAAAGTGACGGACTTGGTGCAGGTGACACCGGTGCTGCCGCATGGCACGTTCTCGGCGGTGATGCTGAAGTGGCCCCCCACCTCCCGTGCCAGCACATACTCGCAGTCCCCCAGGAAGGTGAAGGCGCGCCCGTCGAACGTCACATAGTGCGGGTCGCCCGTGGCAATGCAGGTCCCCGCGCAGACGGCATGGCCGCAATGCCAGTGCCGCGCCCGGCATACACTGGGGGGGGGGGTCATAAAGTATGCCCTGGTAACTTTTGGAGCATCGTTAAGAACTCGATACTGAATAATTACTAAAATATCACCTACTAATAATTGAATGCATTGTAGCAAAACTCAATAAAATTCACAACGTAAATGTGATTTTTTTTTGTAGGCAAATTATGTTGAGTGTTGTGATATGATATCGCTCACTCAGCATCATTTCCAGACTGCATATTTAATGTCAGGTCATTGGCAGCATGAGCCAGATGCGTCAACATGCATCGTAGCAGTTTTCAACAGTTTAGAAAAGGAATGAAGAGGCTGAAGGTCTTTGAAAAAAAAGTAGAGAAGTAGACATGAGTTCAACCTAATCCAGACTAGCTGGAGGGGAAAGGTTAAGTAATCAGTGACTAGTAGTGTATGGCAGTCCTGCCCACGGTATGACTAATTCCACCTCAGCTCTGCAGACCCCTGTCTGAAACCTGTTTGGGAGTCGCTCACCATGTGTTGCAGTCTCTGGTGATGGTGTCGTTGCTGTAGTACAGCCTGCCGTTGTGGTGGCACGGACACTCTGACGAGGGCACACAGCTGTTGCCCTGTGGTGGGACAGAGTGCATGCTGGGATATCGGTGCCCCTCGAGAACCCTCGACTGCCCCTTCTGCCCCGTGATGGACAAACACCGACCAGCAGCACGGTGTCGGCAGGGCAGACACAGCCCTGGATGGGCTCTGGGCAGGGCTCTGGGTGCGTATCCAGGCTGGAGCAGGTGCGTAGACAGGACTGGGGGGAGTACTCCAGTCCGGGGGGGCATGGCGTCAGGGCCGAACAGGGGTCCTCGGTGCAGTTCCACACACCCCTTTCACATACACTACACACCAGGAGCAGTAAGGACAGGAAGTTGAGGAGTTCAGCCGTACAAATGCACCCTGAAATAGAGCAGGAGTCTGCAAGGGAGGTTTACATTTACAGTGGATGTTTACATTAACATTTATCTACATTTTCTCAACAGGCAGTTGCATTTGTATAAATCAATATGCAAAAAAGGCAGGCAATACATCCACAGGTATAACTAAAAATTCTGGCCCTATTTATTTAAAAAATGTACATATTCAAGGGCCCCTGCAAAGTGATGGACTGTCCGAATCTACCAGGGAATCCATTCCCCTACTGCATCCCTCAGTACATCACAACCATAGAGCTGTCAAGAGCCAACATAAGAAAATGTGGTGCTAGGCTGAACTACCAGTGTGCAACTAGTTTCAAATGCAAGTTGGCACTGAAAAACATCATTACAACCTAATACCAGAAAGCTACGTCAAAACACCATGAGTCTCCTGCCACCAGGTCAAAACACCAGGAGTCTCCTACCACCAGGTCAAAACACTATGAGTCTCCTACCACCAGGTCAAAACACCACGAGTCTCCTACCACCAGGCCAAAACACCAGGAGTCTCCTCCCACCAGGTTAAAACACAATGAGTCTCCTACCACCAGGTCAAAACACCATGAGTCTCCTACCACCAGACCAAAACACCATCAGTCTCCTACCACCAGGTCAAAACACCACGAGTCTCCTACCACCAGGTCAAAACACCAGGACTTTCCTACCACCCAGGCAATTGCAAAACACAAGATTACTGACACGTAACCGTCTGTGAATGTTGAATGGAAAACAGATGAACTTAAAATAAAAAGTGACTGGAACATTCTGAAATGTTCTCAAACTTTGTAATTCACCCGACCATAGCATTGGGTTTAGATTATACTTGAGGAACAAAATGTCCCCAAAATGTCATGAAATTTCCATTCTCTTGTGGACATTTTCCAGGTCACAATTTTACATTTGGATAAACTCAATTTTATAGAAAATTTGTGAATGCAATCAAAAAAGTAAAAATCTTGAATTTTGTGTAGTTGCTTATAGTTAAGGGCTGAATAGGGAATAAGGGTGTCGTGATTTGGAATAGGGTTTTTCCAAGTGCCCCATTTAGATAGGTATGCCTACAGACTGGACAACGGTAAGTTCGACCTGCACCGCCAGCTAGGTTTTTCAGCCTGTTTTTCAGCATCTTTTATTACAGTATCTTTGTCACATATGAAAGAAAAAAATACACAGAATGGCAGTTAACCAGTGACTGATGTATATGATTGCCTTGCAGGGAATACAACTCAACAAACTTGATTTGATTAATTAGACTCAAGGCTTTTTTCCCCAAAAGTTCACTCCGACACTGATGAAGAGCAGCCCACAAATGATATGCCCAATAACATCACTATCCATTCCAACCCAAGTCAACTTAATGCGGTTAAGGTCAGATCACTCTGCAGGCCAGACTATCATCACTTTCAGCTCGCTTTCATCTTCATCAGATGTTTCCGGACAGGAATTCACTAAAAGGGCACTGCTTGAAGTTCACTAAAATGTATGGTGCTGAAACCTTATAGCGTGCACTTCCATCAGTGGCATACCGTGGGGTGGACGGTGAGATCCTGCCCTTCTTACCAACACATCTCCACAGACCACGTAAACACTCACGACATTGGCGCGGTGGAGAACGCCGATGAAATCAACCTATCCTGATGTGGGAAAAAGCAGGGCATAGGGCGAGTTCATCATCATCCTCGCACCGCTATTATCAGGAAACAAACACACACACACACGCGCGCGCACACACACACACACCCACACCCACCACTCCTATCAACTTACACAAACTCAATCTCTGCAAGGATATAACATAATAAGTCCCCACTGCAATAAAACAGCCATTTACAGCTGCTGTAAAGAAGGGCAACAGAATTTTGACGCGGATAAAGGCATCTCAATGTGATAAGTATGTCATAAAGCACCCAGCTCACCCAGCCTCATCGCTAAAGCATAAGACACCCGGCTCTGAGGACAAATGCACCTTGCCTGAGTGGCCCCGCCTCCTAGAAGCAACAATGCGCCCTTTATAGTTAAAGGTCGGCACTCTGCTTAGTCATCTGGCCACTTCTTCATCTTCTCAGTTCATTAACTCAGATAAGAACTGTCTCAGGGTTCATGCCACCGATAAAAAACGGCGTGCCAGCTATGACGTGCTACCCACTGCTTGTATCGCGCTTGCTTGGGAGAAGTGCAGCAAGTACAACTCGTCAAGCAAGACAAAGGGAGTATTCTGAAGGAACATTTTGCAGCTTGAATTAATATCGGCCAATTTTGTCTTGGTTCAAACACAAAGAGGATAATTTGTTTTAACATTATTACTGAAAGGAGAATGGAACAAGAAGTGCACAGCTTTGAAACAAATGTATATTGATAGAGGTCGTAAAGCCAACCTCCTTAAATCTATCTAGATTAAGTCAACATATGATAGAAATAAAGAGCTTTTTAGCTGAGCTGCAGGCCAAATTAAACCATGCCTTGAACTAGCTGGAGTCTTGTTGATACAGCTTTGTCTACCTACCAGGTGTTGCAGTTGTTCTGGATGACACTGCCAGGCTGGTAGACCCCGTCCCCATACACGCAGGGGCACAAGGCAGCAGGCACACATTGTCCATGATCATCCTGCACCAGCTCCGAAGGGCACTGACAGCCTGGTACACAGCTGGGCGCCTCCCCCTGGCAGCTCCAGCCTTGGTGGAGGTCTGAGCAGGAGCCCCCACATGGACGGCCACATTCCTGGTACACCTGCCCCCCTGAGCACTGAACAGCTGCGGGGTCGGGGGGGGGGGGTGCCATCAGTGGACTGAAATGCAAAGAGCCACTGACACTGACACCATGAATCACTGACACTGAGGGACATCGAACAACCTGGACACCAATAATTACTGACAATGAGGGACATTGAACAACCTGGACACCATTAATTACTGACACTGAGGGACATTGAACAACCTGGACACCATTAATTACTGACATTTAGAGACACCAAAATCAAACATCACTCACATTGTCAACTCCTGACATTAAGGGACACTGACACCGAACAACAACACCATTTACTACTGACAATGCGGGACACTGACGTCATACAGTACATTGACCCTATCAACCATGAGACTGAGATATGGCATTGATTAATAGCATTGATTAATGTTTCTGAGGCGGAACATACAAAGTAAACACACAAAGGAGGTGAAATTCAAAACTCCATCCCTGGAGGTGTGAGACACCAGTGCTGCCAACTGAGCTTCAATAAAATCTCTTGAAGTACAGTGATTCCAAGGTTCATTCATACAGACTGCTGTGCACTGCTTTGGAACCTTTCATTCAACTAACCAGCATCCGGCCAAACATTTAGCCGGACGCCAGCTTTTTTATTTACACCCACAATTTGGTAAACAGATTAGTAGTGCGCCTAAAAGTTTAATGAGGCATTTTATAACGCCCAAAAGTGATTAGTAATCAGTATAAATTCAGCATATCCTTATGTTCAATTGACGTGTCAGACTTTGAACATTTTTAAAAGATGTTGTGGCTTCTGAGCTGTTCCTTTCATCACCGCTATGTCAGTTCATGCTGAAAACAGTATTATGTGGTGTGCACCACTAACCAAATTTAATAAACTTAAAGATATGCCAAGTTCATGCACATTACTAACTTTTGGGTGTCACGAAATGCATCTCATTAACATTTTAGCCATACTATTAATCTGCTTAACAAATCATAGGTGCAAATAAACGTCCGTACAGTACCAAAAACATGGCGTCCAGCGAAATGTTTCGCC
This sequence comes from Pollimyrus isidori, assembly GCA_019775955.2. Lineage (NCBI taxonomy): Eukaryota > Metazoa > Chordata > Actinopteri > Osteoglossiformes > Mormyridae > Pollimyrus > Pollimyrus isidori. Next base: position 11,949,859 of record JABFDZ020000037.1, read on the forward strand.
TGTCATCTGAAGCCCTGGTGATTATTGTGTATGTGCGATATAATATCGACTCGCTATCGCCCAGAACTTCTGTATACAATCAAACACCAATGGCTGCAGACAGGGCAACAGAAAGGATGCGCGGAGATTCTCACGGCAGAAGGTGGAATTCCTCCAGCTTACGGGCACCCCCTCCTGGGCGCAGTGCCGGGCATAGGCGACGAGGACCGTGCAGTGACACTGGCTCTGCGGCGCACAGCCGCACACCCTCGCGTGACACAGGCGTATGTATGGCTCCCGCTCCACCACATCGTGACACGACTAATCGGCGGACAGAGAGAGGGTCTTCAGAACAGCTGGAGGCCATGTTGGGATATTCAAAGCAATAACAAACAGCTACTAAATTAAACAGCAACTGCAGTTTCAGTTTCGAAGCTCGACGGAAGCAGGGGTGCCCAACTCCAGTCCTGGGGGGGCCGCAGCCCTGTGTAGCTTACTTCTTTCCCGGTTCCATCATAAATGATTCAGCTCTAGAGCTGTGTGGTAATTAGCACAAGGAGTTGAATGAGGTGAGTTAAATGAGGGGAAACCCAAAAATGTGCAGGTGCAGTTGGGCACCCCTGCGTTAGACCATATGAAGAGCAAATTTCCAGATCTTTGTCCTCATGTAATCCAAAGAGGGACTTTCATAAAATTTCCATAACTCTAATCTTTTGGCAAATGTATCCCATGGACTGTGAGTTTTGGTAATGTCCTCTTCAAACGACTTCATTACCATTATTAATTTAAGCGCAGTCCTGAAATCATCCAAAGCCTGCGAGTAGACTGGAGTTTTTTTAGATTCTTAGATAGAGACGATTACAGATATGTGTCGCTTAACACCCTCCCGCATAACGAGACGTACAGTAAGAGGCTGTAATGGACCACATGGAGCTGGTGCAAGCAAAGCAATTGCACTGCCAGACATAAAATGGTACAGAACTTATCTAATTTATAATACCCACAATACTTGATAATGATAAACAACATCTGTGTTAAGCATTAATGTATTTACGTTACTGTACTTTTGTTGTCATTTTAATGTGTACTTTCTCTCTTACAAAGAATCTATATAGGTTTGCATACATATATATCATGTTTGCATCACACCTATTGGACATAACATAATCTGGGCAATAAGTGATGAATACTAAATAATTCTTAATTCCTACAAATAATTCAAATGCAAGGTAATAATAACATAGATGATCCCAAACACATGCAGCATCAACCAAAGGAAATTAAATGTGAATTTTTCACTGACTAAAGCAAAGTCCCCTCTGTCCCTGACCCCCACCCGTACCTGAAACACGCCGCTCTGGATGACGCCACAAACGCTGCCCGCCTGCTGCCGCCTTTGGGGGTAGGTGACGCAGGGGTCGGGCGACACCCCCAAGGGGGGCATGCAGCCGCTCAGGGTCATCTTGCTGGCGAAGGAGCTGATGCCGCTTTCTACGTCGCCCTCTGGGGTGGTAAAGTCGTCGTGCTGACTCCATGTCAAGGTTCCACACATCCCTCTCACCTGTATATGCCGGAGGGCAGGTAGAGTCTGGACGAGCATCATGTGACCAGAACTATACGCTTGACTAACATGGAGACAGAATTCTATAAGTGGATGGTGACCCAGGGGGTTAGAACACTGTACTTCTGCTGCTGTATCACTGTTCCTCCTGCCATCTGCAGGAGGACCAGCACCAGCCTGCCCACCGAATGACACTCAAATGTTAAAATTGGAACAGTGTGATTTGAAATTTTGCCATCCTTTATGTCTGTTATAACCGAGGAGTGGTTGTAATCTTAGCTACACTGCCTTTGTTTATAATAGAATGTTGAATTGCATGTCTGCAGGTTGTGTTCTACATCTCGCGACACCTCCTGGGATCGGAAGGTTGTAGGTGTTTGATCACCATTCCGATTCCATTTCTGGCAAAAACGTCACCGAATGCTTCAGCTCTCCGGTTTGTGGACGACCGCACACCTTGTGGGCGAAACCCGGCTGCAGTGTGACAAGGGCGTAGGGTCCTTCCAGGTGCCACAGTAACTGTGCGCCAAACGTCTGGACCGCGATGAAGGAGGAGGAGGCGCGCCGCACAGTCAGGTCTGACGTCACCACAGGGAGCGCCATCCTCTGGCCGTTCACGGTTACTGCACCTTTAGCGGGCAAAAACAAACAGGTGGTGAGACACATGGCCAGAACAGCAGATCGCAAAGAGACAGCCTGACAGCGTTATAGATCTAGAGAGACGACTAGACGTGTCTGCTTGCATCACATCCAGAGAGTCAATGTTCTTAGTCATATCAAACAAATAACTCACTTCACCAGCACTAACCATGGGCGATTCTAGCATTCGGAGACGCTGCTTAGACAGCCCTGCCAAAAGGTTTCAGTTGGGTCTATAAAAAGGCTGCCTACCGGAATCAGAGACGGTCACAGAGGTACGGAGCACAGTAACGGCCATCTCCCTCAGGCACCCCTGCCCAGCTCCTGAGGCACACGGCCCAGCCTGGACAGTCACCAGAAGCTTATGGTCCACAAAGTCCTGCAGAGGGACATGCAGGCTTAGTCAGATGGGGCAGCGTGAACTCCGTGGGTTGTACGGTTTAGAGATACCACAGCTTTACCACAGCTTTACCATAAAGCCGCCCCTCACCTCCACCACGGTGAAGCCGCAGTCGCCGGTCAGCACGCTGTACCGCTTCCCGTCGAAAGTGGTGACCTGTAGCGCCCCCAGCAGGCTACACTGCGCAGCGCACTTTTCACTGGAGCACTGCCACTGCCCTGCTCTGCACTCACTGAGAGGCAGAGGGAAAGGCCACAGGTGTGTCCAGGGAAAGCAAAATTGAGAAGGAATGAGGGCATTCACACATAGTATCTGTTGTGTCTCAAAAAAATATGTTCCAGACCTGATGCCTGATCCCACGCAGTGCATTAACTCCTAACACCTCTGTACCTCTTAAATGGGGCTATTCTAGTATTTTAAGATGGTGTCATAATTCATACAGATAGGTCAACCAACAGAGGCAAATCTAGGATCGGTGAGGGGCATGAGTAGGGTCATAATTCATACAGAAGGGCCAAACTTATCATTAGCCAATGATATGCTTTGAATCAGTGAGTGACAGGAAAGGGCGGACTCAGGAGGCCAATCAGCTATTGGCTGGAGCCAATGCCACTGAGGCCCCGCCCTTTAATACATCCATGCTGCTAAACTCCACTCCACTTTCATATCCCAAATTAAGTCCTCATTTCATCTTCCCATCCCAATGTAATATGATTCCATTCACAACTGGACTAATATTCCTCACTGTACATCAAGGCCACAGCTATGGTCCAATGATTAGCTTCAGAGGGCAGGCAAACGTGTTGGGCAGTTTTTAATCATGTGACTAACAGATGGGAGATATGACCGCACACAGGAGCAAACTGACAGCTGGACTAACCAGGTGTTGCACCTCTGCCGGATGGCATCGCCTGGTCGGTAGGTACGCCGGCGGTGGAAACAAGGGCACTGTTCCCGGGGTAGGCAAGTACCCTGGTGGAGATATAGACCAGGGGGGCACTCGCAACCACTCACACACTCCTCCCTGCACTGACCGGACATGGGGGGGAGTGGGGAGGAGCAGCTGGGGGGGCAGGACGACACGCAGTCAGAGAATACCTGCCCCTGGGGGCACTTCCTTTCTGGAGGGGGGGGGGAAGAGAGACAGTCACGGGGTTATAAGGGTCTAATGTGAGGGTGGGCCGAGGTTCCGTCACTGTGACAGCCTACCACAAAGCCTGGCTCCCCTCCAGCTGACGCTGACACGCTGCTGGGCGCATTCGCGGGCGTAGCTGGCCAGGGTGTCACAGCTCCCCTCATCACGCTCGGCGCCCCTCAGGCTGCAGCGCAGGAACAGGCAAGCGTCTGTGTAAGGCGCCGGGTCCACCTGATCAGGAGAGAGAGAGAAAGAGAGAGACGCCGTCCAAAGAGCGCCACCGATTGGCCAAAGCTGGGTAAACGGCTTTTGCAACCGAGGTAGTCTGTTTGCATGCATTCCAACGGAAGGGTCAACCTTTTAGGCAACGCAGACGGCTTCCTGGGGTGCCGACGATTAAAGCTTGCCTAGGGCGCCATATTGGCTTCCACCGGTGCTGAAGGGGGGGGCACCGGTAGGGGCAAATGTGCCATCAGCCACATACCTGCTGATGACACTGTGCGAAGGGACTCGCCAGCAGCCTGTGACACACAGCCTCTGCCTCCCGCCGCAGCTCTGCGTCCCCAACGACGTCACAGCTATGCCCGAGCTCAGCCGCGTCGCTGCATCCCTGGGGGGGGCGGGGGGCAAAGCAGGGAACATAACTGGGGGGTCAAGAGGCTCTGATTCCACATGTCTGCTATGCATGGAAGTGTCTGGGGTTAAGCACAGTCAATCACAGCACAGAACTCCAGTCCAGCCTCATACCTCGGACTGTTCATCTGGCACACGCCAGGAGTTCCCGAAGCTGGCAGGGTACTGGGTCACGGTGCCTGACACGGTGGTGAAATCATCTGCGTGCATGAGGAAAAAAGTAATCAGACGGAAAAAAAAAACAAAAATGACTCCACATCCTAACCCATACAGGTTAAATCCAGAAAATACTGTTAAGCGATGTAGCTATTGTAGCTGATAATGACATTTATTTAAACCAAACTGATGTGATTCTCATTCATTGGTAACAAAGACAAATGAATAAATGAAGTCTCTGGGGAGCAGAAATACTTACATTGTTACTATAATATGCGTTACTACTGTATTCTCATACCGTCAGCTTTGTTGTTGAAGATTCCACATAACCCCCTAGTGGCAGTGAGGTGTTCTGCAGTGACGGTCAGATGGACGGTGTTTCCCGAGTCAAACTTCACCCGAACCCCCATGCCGCTTTCCACAAAAACAAAGTCTCCCATCCAATGAATGCTCACCCCTGCATAATGTGGCAGATGCACACAAAGAGACAGATGCAAGTTAATGGCTGCCAGCATCGAGGGCGAGCTCATCAGGCCTGATAAATGGCACAGGTTTCAGAAAACAAAAAATGTGTGGAAAAAAAACAGTTAAATCAACTGATGTGACATAGCCATAGGAGTAAACTTACCACCCCTAAAGAGGGCCTTGTTCTGAGGGACCAACAAGCCATTGAGTGTGACATTTCTCTGATGGATTGACACCAGGTCTAACCCCAACATCATCCGCAGGGCCTAAAAGGCATAGAGAGTCAAAGCATATCAGTGTTTCCATCCTGGACAACCACAAACCAGGGATTCTAGGGGCATAAGTAGGGTCATTATTCATATAGATGGGCCAAACTTATCATTAGCCAATGATATGCTTTGAATCAGTGAGTGACAGAGAAGAGCGCATCAGGAGGCCAGTCAGCTTTTAGCTGGGGCCAGTGGCCCCGCCCCAATAAACATCCCTGTTATCTATGGCGCCATCTTGGAACAGAGAATATTTAGTTTGTTCAATTAATAATGCTCCAACTAGTGGTTATGGGTTGAAGTCCTTGAAATGGCTTATCCAGCTGGAAGCTACATGAGTTCCTCAAACACGCCGGGGGACGCAGCTAGCTGTGGCCATGTGCTGCCATGATGCGAAGAGCTGTCCCAGCTGCCTTGCCTGACACTGCTGAGTCAGCAATCCATCACCATTCGCCACAATCTGCTCTCGTTTGCCGCAGAGCTATTTTTGTCCGCTGCTAACGACCGTGTCCATCCGTCATGCCATTTACACATATCGGTTCCTGGGAGCAGCACCCAGGTGTAAAGGAAGTCAGGGATCAGGGAGTCATTTTCATTTTTCCCCTCCAGTTAGCATTATGTTTATGAATACAGTTTTTTGAACTCTATGGGGAAATTCTTTTTTTGGCTGCCCCATCTTCTTCTACACCCATAGCAGCACCGAGGGAGCTGAGGGCTAAGGGGCTTAGTGAAAGGCCCGCAGACGTGCCGAAGCCAAGCTAGAACTGTTGACCTTCCAATCACAGGCACAGAGACTTAGCCCAATAAATCGCACACTACCCCCAAGTATTAGCATATTAGCATTTGATTGCTCTGTGAGAAATATTGCAAATATTAAAAGGCTGCAAAACCAAATAAGGTGAGGGGCCATAATTCATAAACCGCCCGACTGGTTTGAGACTAATTGGAGAGCAGAAGGATTAGTTGGTGGTTAGTGGTGGAGATTAATGATGAGCTTTGCCAGGCCTTGGGTGGTACCTTGCCGCAGTGCCCTTGGCCGTCACAGACGCTGCTGATATACACGGCCCACGTTCCCTCGGTGGATGAGGCCAGGATGTAGGTGCAGCTGCCCTGGAAGTGAAAGTGCTTGCGGTCGAAGGTACGGTAGTGTGCTCCGCCCCAGGCAAGGCATGTCCCAGAGCCCTGTGTGCCCCAGACCCCCCCTAGGCCGCCCCCACGAAGCCGAGGGTAGGACTGGGAACCTGTGCACACAGAGAGATGGTGTCTGATAAGCAGGGGTGCAGTTAAGGGGGTGAGGGGAAGGACCTCAAGTGACCCCTAACAATTTTGGGACATAACTGGATTAATTTGTGTTTTGGGGCCTGGTATGGTGTGTTTAATGGAGCCCTCGCAGGCTCTCTAAGATCGACCATGTTGCTGTCAGACGGGCTATATTTAAAACTTAATCTTAATCTTAAAGCAGTCCGGTTGTCTGAACAACGGTGGAAAACAAAAACAATAAAATATGTCAATGAACCTTGCATAATTACTTTTTGAAAGCCTCTCAGTAAAACGTGCCTGAAAATCAAAGTTTTAGTAGTTTATGAGGGCAGATTGAGTTCCATATCACATGACTGCTGGAAGCATTAATGACGGCTTGAGAGTTTGCTTGACATACACTATATCACTGTCTGCACATGCTTGCAATATGGTGCCCCTATCTGTTGTATACACTTTTATTGACTTACATAACTGGCGACTGATTAGTAAAGAGTTGATCAAAGAGAAGCACTGTGTACATGAAAAGTTAAGAAAATAAAGCTGATTCTGTTCCTGATTCTCTGAACCTGTTTCGATGAAGTATTTACATAAAACGTCTAATAAAATTTTCTGTATCTTCTATAATAAATGCAACTCATAACTAAATGTTTGAAAAGACTGTCTACAGTAGAAGGCAGAACTTCTGAAGAAAAAAAAATCAGGTTGTTGCATATGAATGGCACAATCAGAGCGCGATGCTCCGGGAAAACCAGAAGGGCGGCGCTGTGGCACGACTGACCAGGCAGTAGTGTGTATGCACATGAAAGGCAGGTGTGGTCCGAGGCATTCCTCCAGCTGAGGCCCCACAGGCTGCTGCAGCACTGTTCCAGGGGCATTAAGGAGGAGTTGTGTACCCCAGGGAAATCCTCACAGCTCCACGTCGAGTAACACAGCCCTCTTGGGCTCATCCCTGGAGCAGTAAGATGGAGAAGACGGAGCAGACACATATAAATGAATATAAATAGCATGTAGTGAGTCAGAATTAAAAGTAAGAAAATTATCCAGCAATGCATTTTTTTTCTCTACAGAGGACATTATGCTTTTCTTCCTAACACCTCCTAACACTATACATCACAGATGGATTTTGTTTCAACCAACCAGTAACTGTGACTCTTTATGATCAACTCGTTGGTTGAAACTAAATCCTGATCTGGATTTTTACTTTCCGGACCTGAAATGTCCATCACTGCTATACATCCCAAGTGCCATTGTTCCTTAAAGTGTATACATATTTTCCCCCTGTATTTCAGCTTTTGGAACTTTTACTAACACAAAAATGTTCTGAAGGAAGAAGGCAAAAATGATTGGTTCAGAGAGATAACCAATCAGACTGCAGAGGAGGTGGTTCCAAGTAACCAGACGAGGCGGGACCAAGACATCTGATTGGTTAGTCCTGCCTCTGCTAGTTACTTGGACCCATCTCCACAGTCTGATTTGTTATAACTCTAAGTGCTGTATTTCAGAAGAATATTACAAAAATGCCAAAGAACCAAAGGACCTGAACAAGTGTTTATCTGTCTTGAATAAAGGGCTATTTACAAGAGAATTAAAAAACAAATATTCAGGGGTTGTTTTTCCTCAGGCAGATCATAAGCTGAAGCGTAGCCTTTCGGAGGTGAGGGGGAGGGGTTGGAAGCTGGCTGAGTCGATCTGAGCCCGCCTTCTTGAGAGCAGTGCTCCGTCCGCGTACCCTGCGAGCAGTGTGACCCGACCCAGCCTTCACAGCACCCCCGCACGGTGCGGTTCACTGGCCGTCTCTCCAGCACCTCCGGCCTGCCAGAAAACACATGGGCAGTTCCCTCCGTTACATCTCTATGCAACAAAAATGCACCGATGGAAGACAGCCCAGGCGGCTCTCTCTTTACAGGTCTCAGATAAAGGGACTACAATCATTCATATAGCAGACATTTGGATTGAGAAAGCCGTATCAGACAGTCCCAGATGGGTCTTGCCCACAGGAAACAACAATAAAATCACTTTGCCAGCTCTGGGATTTGAACCAGCAACCTCCAGAGAAGAGGCATCTTAACCCACACAGCAACACACTATCACTGGCCTCTGCTGGTGGGTTTAAAAAACTAATTTTTTAAGCATTTATGCCCATCTCCAGAAAAACAATTGTTTTGTTGAAATCAGATCGTCTATTTGAATCTTTGTTTATTGACAAACAGTTGTGGCCAAAATTATTAGAACACTTGGTATTTTTAAGAGGTTTCAGTTGTTTTTGTTGAAGTGGCCATTAAAATATCCTTAAAATGAATGGAATATCTACAAAGTCATCATTATGCTCTATAAATCATAGAATAGAGCCACCATAAGGAAATTTAAGTCATGTTATTTACAAAAAACAAGCTAGGCTTATTTCACACAATCATGTTCTTTCACAAAAGAAGTCAAAATACTTGTTCGACTCACTTCATCTGATATTTCTTGTGTTCAGTGCAACCAACTGCATATTTCATAGACATTATGAAATGAAATCATGTTTTGGAGGCAAAAATATTTTCAGTTCTATTAATTTTGGCCACCAAAATTGATCCGTGCCATTGACAGGAATGGGTAATTATTTATAAGGAATGGTAAATTAGCTCACTTGTACATGTAGCAAGATGCCCTAGGACCCTGTTCTTTGTAATACTGTGCAATGCCGTCATCCCCCCCGAACTCATGGCGCATTCTGTCCACATCCAGCTTCCAGCCCTGCAGGTTGAACTGAAATACAGTGGAGCAGTCCACTTCACGTTGCTGACGGGGAGAGATGATCCTCTCCACCTGTTCCTCTATGGTGTGTTCACACCAGTGCCTGTAACATACACAAAAATGTTGAAAGTTGAGGAAAGGTCTAGCAAAAACCTAAAATACAAGCCTGTCTAACAATGGGCATGAATTGAACTCTCCAGCAAGAATAGTCCAGACTCAAATTATTTTCCAAGTAACAATAGTTTCAGCAGCCAGAGTACAAGTAAGCCATGTGAGGATCAAAAACAATCCAGTCTATTTTTTTAGGGAAATGAAGAAATTTACTTTCTTAAAGCATAAGTAGTCAACAGCAACAACCAGTCAATATTTAATCTACATGTAGTCACCCATTCATATCATTTTATAAAGTACAGTGGTAACTCGGTTCTCAAACTGACTAGAACTCGAATTTCTTGAAAGTCGAACAAACCAGTATGACCTAAAACTCGATCTGAATATCAGAAGTCGAACGCTGACCCAATACAAATTTTACACACCAGGAAATGAGTCATACTACAATTCAATTCTTACTTGAATGCCTTCTTCACAGACCTGACGATTAACCAAATAAAGCAGCGCAACATTACGGAAACTAACAATAAATAAACCAGTAACCTGGCTGTAGTATTAGAGTATTTATGTAACTTATTTAAACTTTATTTTACCAGGTAAATTAACTGAAAGCCAGTTCTCACTCATTTACGTGCTATTCGGGAGAAATAGTAGATTACGCATCGGACCTGCCTGGGATACAAACGTCATGCATGTAACTAAACTCTTCAGCCAATTATGGCAAAGGTGTGTCGTCACGGAGGCGGTTCCAGTTTGTGCAGTCCGCAGTGCATATAACCGTAATGCATTGCATCAGGATCAGAATGCATAAACATATTTAGGTGTAATTTTTGGTTTTCCACTATTTCTTATGGGAAAAATTTGATCAGAACTCGAACTTTTTAGGATTCGATAGGGAGTCCTGAACGGATTAAGTTCGAGAACCAAAGTACCACTGTATGTTCTTGTATTCTGTTCTTTTACTGTTTTCACCATCTCTATCCCCAGAAGCCCTTTTTGCAGTAGTTGGACCACAGAACCAGTCACACAAACCCGACCCTCACCCCGTCTCCATCGCCATCACCAAACACAGGCCCAGCGCCAACAAGATCAGGGCTTCCATCTTGCACAATCAGTTTGCCTTGGAAAATCCCTCCAAGCATCCTGGACAGAAAAGAACCCATGAACCAAGTGCTACACATGGAAATCCCCCATGGAAGATTTTAGAAGAACCCATACTGTAACTTCACAATGCTCCCCGTAAGTCGTTGCTCCCCAGAACTGGTGACATGACCTCCCCCATTTTTTTCCTGCTCTAATGGCACAGTGAAAAGCTTTTCAGCTCGACAAGAGTGAAATGACTCACTAATTATCACCCGCGCCGACTTTGAATCCACTTCATCTGCTAAGCCTGAAGCAGAACAGAGACGAGTTACACAAAGATGCGGGTTTCATGAGATAATGGCAGTACAGGGGCGGCCAAGGTTATTACTCACAGGCTATAGCACTCCTTGACTTCTGCAGGTCCACACCTTTGATGCGTTTTTAAAGTACCTGTGAAACCTTGCATGCAGAATAAACTTAAGACAAAAATATACCGGTTGCTATTATTATTTCCATCAGTATGCCTTCTTCAGGCATGATATTTGCAGAAAACTAGGAAAACAAAGAGAATTTGAAGAAATGAAAACTGAAGAAGAATTGAGTTTGTTCAAGTCAATAAACTTGAACACTACCATTTATTTTTGAGCCCTATCTATCTATCTATCTATCTATCTATCTATCTATCTATCTATCTATTCAGGATAATTCAGCATCCTGGGTTACCTGTATTCTCCTTTTCTATCCCTCGTAGCCTTATCGTCTTCGGTCTCCTGTGTCTCCTCGGTGATCTGTCCTGTGTGTACTGGGGCGCCCAGCACCCCAGCCCGGGTTTTAAATGGCCGGGGAATCCCTGGGGGTGCCCGCACCATCTGAGACGGTGGCCATTGGAGGAGCAGTCTCCTGAAACAGCTGTCGCGGGCACCATTAGCCGTCCCACCATGATGGGTGGCCAGCCAGCCCCCAGGGTCCAATGGCATCCCCCGGAACCACGGGAACAGGGAAGAAGGGGGGGTGTTTACGCCCGTTTTAATCTTATAAAGAGCAAAGCTTGGTGGCGTTTATTTAATAAAGTTCATCAATAGCAGAGAGTGCTGGATCTTCCAGACTGTTCCCTGAAGCTTTTGACATGGATCTGGGCAACAAACACAGCTGCTGCGACCCTCTCCACTCCCCATCCCAGACCACTACTCTTTCAGTGTGGGACACACACACACTGAGGCACGCACACACCCACTCTCCTTATCGCTCTTGTACAGTCTTCATTGCCGCTGTTGATGCTCACCCACCAATCGAAAGAAGCCCCCCTCCCACAGCACATCACCCAAAGACTCAAGGAACAGAAAGAATTATGAAAACAAATATATTAACAACATGTTTGCTCCCCCCAGTGGGCTTTAGGAGACTGCAGGAATTTCCAGCAGAAAGTTATCATTACAGATTTTCTTGATTGCTTTGGAGAATTTTTCAAATGGCAGTTAATATTTGCAAAACATCAAATGTAACCCTCACACCATAATCCACACCATAACATCATGTCTCATTGCTTCACACAAATTTCCAGATGTTTTAGTACATATATGCAAATGGTATTGTGCAATTGTCATCATTCGGCAGAATATTCAGTTACTTTCGTTTTGTTGTTCAAGATAGATTATGTAGTCTCTCATTGCAATAATACACCACAAATTATATATGCATGATTGTCATGTTACCTTCCACATGCAAAACAGTTAACTAAGATTTCAAAATGATTTAAAAATATCTTCCATAAAACACAGTGATATGCCACTTTTGTGTTTTGGTTCTACAGTACATTATTTCATTGTCATTTTGTTGTTCTTGTATTGCCATTTTGCAGTTTTGTGCTATATAGTGTAGTGTAACTATTTTGTTTGCTATTGTACTGTATCCTGAGATCTGAAAAAATGCCTGTGAGTGCAATCAAGTGAACATTGCATACTGTAATGTAAAGCCTTGCAATGTTGAATCTGGTGCCTTTGGCATCAATAAGTCTGAATGAATCAGTTTGCTACAGAAAAATGATGTGTGATAATGAGAAAGTGCAAAAAGTTTATAATTCAGAATTGTTTACATCAGGAACATACTTACACTGGTAATACATCTAAGCATTTTGACTCATGGTTCAAAAGATGTTGATTGTACTTTTTATTTTGGTGGCATTGACTCATTCATTGGTGGAATTATTTGCTTTTGAGACATAAGTTAATTGTTTTGGGCAAGTCACAGGCTTTTGCAGCAAAACCAAGTGCATAACCTGTTTTGAGAAATGCTCTCAAGAATATTAAGTATGTTTCTCAAAACGCTTCAAAGCGATTGAAAAAAACTGCATGAGAACATTCCAATTCCCCACTCTGACATCGTAAATCCTCTGGTGAAAGGGCAGTGTTCACCTCACCCTAATAGTGTCCTCCCGTTCCTCTGCTTATGCTTATTATCTCCAGATTGCTGCTCTGCATAAATCATTTCTCAGTTGGCCCATAATGCAGCTTTCCTTTTCTTACCCACAGTCCCAAATCTCATGCGGGGCGGATATGACCTTTTCTAGATTTGGTAGAGAAAAGTCTTGAATATTGATGTTGCCGCGACCACGTAGGAATGAGGTTGACACAAATTTGTGAGAAATTAGTTTAGCTGCCAGGGGGTATTACCCTGGAGGACTGGAAGTTAGCTAACTGTTTCTTTTTAATGTAAAAAAGACAACGTATACTTTTTCAAGTTTTCCTTGGAGTCAGTACTGAACAAGAAACAGACATAGGGGCATCACTTCTCATTACATTTATTCAGCAAATACTTTTATGCGAAAAAACACACAACTGAGAAAGTAGGGTCAGTTTGTCCATGGAACAATTAGGGTTAAGGGCCTTGCTTAAGAGCCCAATGGTAATATTGGCCTGTGAGCAATGGGATTTAAACCAACAGCCCTCCTCTGTCAGGCAAAGACTACTAATGCACAGAAATATACACCACCCCCACATCTAATTAAATACATCACGTCTTCCTCATGACCTCCTATGGTGCTGAGTGGTAAAAGCAGCTGAGCAACTCCCTGGCTAAATGCTAATTCAATCACTTCCCCAGCTAAATGCTAGTTCAATCACATTCCCAGATAAATGCTAGTTCAATCGCATTCCCAGCTAAATGCTAGTTCAGTCGCATTCCCAGCTAAATGCTAGTTCAATCACATTCCCAGATAAATGCTAGTTCAATCGCATTCCCAGCTAAATGCTAGTTCAGTCGCATTCCCAGCTAAATGCTAGTTCAATCGCATTCCCAGCTAAATGCTAGTTCAATCAATTTCCCAGCTAAATGCTAATTCAATCGCATTCCCAGCTAAATGCTAGTTCAATCGCATTCCCAGCTAAATGCCAATTCAATTTCTTCCTCTGCTTAATGCTAGGTCAGTGGCTTCCTCAGCTACATGCTAAATCAATCACTTCCCCCAGAAAAATGCTAGATCAATCACTTTACTGGCTAAATGCTAATTCAATCACTTCCTAAGCTAAATGCTAGATCAACCACTATTCTGGCTAAATGCTAGATCAATCACTATTCTGGCTAAATGCTAGGTCAATCACTTCATTGGTTCAGTCACTACCCCAGTTAAATACTAGGTCAAATGCTAGCTAAATGCTTGGATGCTTGGTCAATCACTACCTTGGGTCGATGCTAGTTCAGTAATTACCCAGGCTAGATGCAAGCTCAATCACCCCATTAGTGGTTCCAGTAGTGTCCTCATCATCTCCATTACCCCCCCCCCCCCACCCCCATTTAACTTCATAGCACATATTCAAATCATCAAAACAGAACACTAGGCTATTCTTTATAACTGTCCATCTTATCCCTTTGCCCACCTTCAAATTCAAAGAAAATAACTGTAAGTACGTAATCATTGTTGTGGCAAATGCAGACACAGTGAATATTTGACCTTTGTACCAAAAATGGACCCAGCCACAGTCTGTCTACACTACCAGTCAAAAGTATTTGCACACCACAGGTTTTTACCACTTTTCCATTTATTTCATAAACTGCAGATATTTTATTCTTGTTAAGAACAGAAAAGTTGAGTGAGCAACTATAAATGAAAATATGAGTCAAATAAAACAAGTTTCCTTTATAACATGGAAAGAGTATGTAACAGTGCATGTCTGACATCCTACTGGTTAGGTGGTGATAGTCAAATTCTAGGCTGTCCTTTACCTTTAAATGCACCAGTTAACTGTTTTATCCTATGAAACAGCAGTATTTAATGTCCCTTCTAGAAAGAATGCCTCAAATTTTCTCTAGAGTTATAATTGCTAGAGGAGGTTACTTTGATGAACCTAAGATATGATATTTTCATGCCAAGTGTTAGGTCAGTAACATGCAAATATAGAAAATCTCAGTGTCTGCAAAAACCTTTGACTAGTACTGTACTTTCTACTAAACAAAACACATATACGTGACTTATTCAGACATGAATATGACTGAGATTAGCAGCAAAGCCAATAGAGCGATTATCGATGTGAACTTTCCCTTTCTGTCGTCACAACCTTCACTCCACCTTCCCCCCCCCACCCAACCTCAAAGCTGGGCACAAGGTCTGCGCAGTAAACATGATAACCAAATGCTGAGTTCAGCTCTCTCGCATGCTTCTAGACTGGTGAAGAGCAAATCGGGGTCTATCTCATGCTGAAGGATTCTTGGGGACTCAGCCTCCACCCAACCAAAGCATATTCCAGCAGCCTGGAGAGAGGAAAAACATGCTCACAAGAGCTGCCTTTTGGTATTCATCCACCCAAGTTGATGTACCTTCAATTTGATTAGTTAACCACTGCAAAAAAAATCTTACTCCAGTATTTTTTGCAACTACATAATAACCTTGATATTAAATCATGTACGATCAGATTTAATTATAATCGAAATTAATACTTAACTAAATATGCAAAAGTACTTAACTGAAATGACAGCTGGGGAGAGACTGGGGCAGGAATCTTTTGTTATTAAGAATATTACTGTCAGCACATCAGCTGTTCAAAAGCCAGTCTTCTCTGTGAATATGTTTTCCCAAAATATGCCCACTTCAGCCCAGGTCTCTGCGAGTACTTTTCACACGTAATGTTTTCCCCCTTTCAGCAGGCAATTCAATCAAACAAGGTTGCGACATTTTCCAGGAAAATGGGCAGATGACATGGTTTAATGATTTATAACGAGGCTCGCGAATTTCATCATTTTATGATGCGCTGCTCTCCAATCACTGACTCTGGGAAGAGGAGGCGAGAGAGGGAGCTGTTAAAAACAGCTCCAGAACATATCATGTTCACTGTGTTCCAGCAGGGAATCAGAAGAGGGAGTGAACAGCTACAAAAACACAAACGAATACCAGTAAGTAGAAGAAGCAGCACGCTGCAAAACACGTAGGTACATCTGCACCAAAACTGGCTTTGGCTTTATATCAACATATATCATGATTTTTTGCATTTTTTATATCCATAAAAACAAAATTATGAGGGGGGGGTTAGGCAGATGCAGTCACTGTGTTTGGAGCTGGAGGGGTTGATATCAAGCCGTGCCTGTCTCTGCAGGTGTGGACATGTTGTTCTTCTTCTTGCTGCTCGCGATTGTAATAAGTGGCTCAGCCGCCAGCACCCGATCACGGGAATGGGCTCACCACGGCGCCTCCATTTTCGCCGACCTCACCGCCCATGAGATGCGTGTGGTACGTGACTACCTATCATCCCGTAAGGAGCTGGGACTCTCGCCAGCGAAGGGCAAGGAGCTGAAGAAGAACAGCATCCTGCTGATAGAGCTGCAGCTGCCCCGGAAGGAGGAGGCACTACGGGCTCTAGACCGGGGCCATGCCAAGCCCCCCCGCCAGGCTCGGGTCGTGGTTCAGTTTGGCCGGCAGCTGCAGCCCAACATCACGGAGTACATTGTGGGGCCGCTGCCATTCCCCAACTCCTACCAGGTCAGGACCTTCGGGAGCAACCGGCCAATCAAATTTGAATCACGGCCGATTTCCATGGCGGAGTACGCACACTTGGACGCCGTGTTGAAGAAGATTACCGCCAAGGTGCACCGACTACTTGAGGAGAGCACGGGTTTCACTTTCAATAACTGTACTGATCGCTGTCTGACCTTTTCTGACATTGCTCCCCGCGGTCTAGCCTCGGGTGAACGGAGGACCTGGATAATGCTCCAGAAGTTCGTGGAAGGGTACTTCATCCACCCGGTGGGCTTTGAGGTCCTCATCAACCACCGTGACCTGGACCCAGAAAACTGGACAGTGGAGAAAGTGTGGTACAACGGGCAATACTTCGACAGCGTGGATGAGCTGGCCGAGCGGTACGACAGCGGTGACCTGCTGAAACTGAGGCTTCCGGAGCACAACCAGGAGGACCTGTATTCTACTTACATCCCGCGTGGCCACAGCAACACACCGACAGACATCCACGGGCCGAAGCTGGTAGAGCCAGAGGGGCGGCGCTACCACCTAGAGGGGAACTTTGTGGAGTACGCCGGATGGTCCTTCGCCTACCGAGTGCGGTCCTCTGCCGGACTCCAGATTTTTGACCTTCGTTTCAATGGCGAAAGGATCGCCTACGAGATCAGCCTGCAGGAGGCCATCGCCTTCTACTCGGGGCACACCCCGGCGGCCATGCAGACCAAGTACATCGACGCTGGCTGGGCCATGGGCACCGAGACCTTCGAGCTGGCTCCAGGGATCGACTGTCCCGAAATCGCTACCTTCCGTAACCTTTACCACTACTATGACACGGACAAACCGGTGGAGCACAAGAACGCGCTCTGCATTTTTGAGATGACCACCGCCATGCCCCTCAGGCGACACTTCAACAGTAACTTCCATGGAGGCTACAATTTCTTCGGGGGTCTGGAGAACCACGTCCTGGTGATCCGGACCACGTCTACGGTCTACAACTACGATTATATCTGGGACTTCTACTTCTACCAGAACGGGGTGATGGAGTCACGGATCAGTGCCACTGGCTACATCCATGCCACTTTCTTCACGCAGGAAGGGCTTCACTACGGAAACAAGGTCTACAGCTATGTGCTCGGAAACCTGCACACTCACCTTATTCATTACAAGGTGGACCTGGACATTTCTGGTAAGCTTTGGTGCTATCAGCATAACCTGGAATAAGGCAATATTTTACCCAAAAAAAGATAAATGTAACCTTTAGAAAAGTCAAATGATAAAGTACAGAAAAAACCCAACTACATGATCAATTCCTGCAAGTTTCCTTGACTTGGTTGGGGAAAAGCTGGGACACTTGAACTGCAACAAAAAAGTAGGCAGATTAATCTGTATCCATATTTATAATAACTATGCATATTATTTTTATCTATAGTCTACATATTAGTATTTTACAACATGTTATGCTAGAAATGCCACAACTAAGCCAAATAATAATAAATGAAATGTTTTACTGACAAAATATAAATTCATGACCATGACCAGCTGTATAAATTGCCCCAACTATCTAAAATGGCTGCCTTTGCTCAGGCCGGGAGAACAGCTTTGAGACGATGAGCCTCAAGTTTGAAAACTTCACCAACCCGTGGAGCCCTGACCACACCATCATGCAGTCGCGGCTCGTCCGCACGCAGCGACCCACGGAACGAAGCGCCTCGTTCCGCTTCGGCAAGAAGATGCCACGCTACCTGCACTTCTACAACCCCAACGAGTCTAACAAATGGGGTCACAAGAAGGGCTACCGCATCCAGTTCAACTCCCACGCCCACAGCGTGCTGCCCCGAGGCTGGCAGGAGGAAAACGGCATCAGCTGGTCTAGGTATGGCCACCCAGGGCTTCTTCTGCTAGCCAGCCAATCTGAATATTGGGACCTGACAAATATTATCACACTATCAGAAGAAAGCACCAATTTGTATCTTTGCTTGTAACTGAGCCTCTACCCTGAAGGGTGACTGTACCTTGTAAGATACAGAAATGGACTATGAGGTACATGTTTTTGGTATATTGATGTTGTTTGTACCTTGGGGGTGCTTCTCAGAGTCCAATCTTGTACCTTAAATTAGACTAAAAGGTACACTTACCTACAGGTAGGGTACAACTGGCAGACCCTTGAGGTACAAGCAAAGGTACAAATTTGGTCTCTTTTTTTGCTGACACTTAGATGCTTGAGCACTGGGGCATTCTGCATACTATCTGTACTATGAGGTTGACTCAGTAAATCTGCATTATGAATGTATTATACTCCAAATCCAGGCATGCAGCCATGTAGTAAAATAATGGGTTTGACCCCCCTGAAATTTTAATCACTCCAGACCAGGCACTTAGCCAGCTAGTAAAATGAGTTTCAAACCCCCTTGTATTTTGTGTCCTCCCCCCACCTGCTTAAAAAGAGCATTGGTAAAATCTACCTAGAAGGGCCAATTGGCACTGTTGAAAATATATTTCAGGTTAAGAGCCGGTTCAAACTACATTTTGTATGCAGGTATCCCCTGGCAGTGACGAGGCACAGGGACAGCGAGGCGACCAGCAGCAGCATCTACACTCAGAATGACCCCTGGGAGCCTGTGGTTTCCTTTGAGGATTACCTGCGCAACAATGAAAACATTGTCAACAAGGCAAGCCGGGTGCCACCGTGAAACACATCATCACTCTTTCCAAACAGGTTTAGAAGTGGCCGAGTCATATCCAGAGCCACTTTTTGAAAATAGTTCAAACTGCCAAATAAATGTACATACATTTAATTATAAATGTCCGTACACTCATTGGCCATTAGTCACAGCTGCTCGTTAATGCAATCGGCCCTCTCCTTCAAACGGCGAATCATACAGGCACGCCGACAGGGTCGAAAAAGTTCCATTAGTGTGTGACACAGCTTTTGAGAGGCCAGGGTGAGTGATTGAAGAGATTTTAATCATCGTGTGACTGTCGGCATTTCTGAAAACACCCTATTAAAGAGAGAGTTCAGAGGAAACTTGTTGAAGGTAGCAGGGAGGGTACCAGTGCTCAGTACCTAGAAGTGGCTCTGGAGACAGAAATGGGTTATAGCTGGTATTATGAATTGATCGCTGTATCAATACATACTATACACACGCACACACACACACACACACACACCCACCCACCCATATAATACCAATAAAAAATCTGGACATATCTGCGTTAATGCATTTGTCTTTACTTTAACTATGCCATTCAGCTTATAGGCATCAAGGCAATAGAGTAATACATAATAAATATTGCAATGGCCAAGAGAAATGTTCTATACCTCTATACCTACTAATTTTAGGCTCTTCAAAATAGCTCCCTTTTGCTTTGATAAAGCTATTATAGACTTGGTATTCTTTCATCCATCTTATAGATGTAGTCACCTGGAACGTTTCTCCAACAGTCCTGAAGAAGTTTCCTCAAGTTCTGGGCACTAGTTGGCTACCTTGCTCTTACTCTTTGATCAAACTCATCCTAAACCAGCTTTATAAGGTTTAGGTCAGGGGATTGTGTGGGCCAGTTCACAGCACTCTCTCTCTTTCTATATACTGTAATACAATACTTATTATTTAACTCTGAGGTGTTGAAAAACATGGCAATTTCAGTAGGTGTGTCCAGACCTTATACACACAAACAGACATGCACACACACACACACGCACACACACACACACAAGACCCCCTATTGTCTCCTAAACTCCTTCAAAATAAAAAATCAATCTATGTCATTGCCTGATCAGTACTTGGTCTTGGTCTGGCATCTTTTCCAGTCCCATTTTGTCACTCTCATGTATGAACTTCAATCTTGGATCTGTGAAAATAGCTCAAATAAACCCTAACCCTGATCTGATTTTAACGCTTAACGTCTCAGACAAATAATCCCTCATAATCCGAAACAGATTAATTTGATTGGATACTGTACTGAGACCATGTGTTCCGACAGGACCTGGTTGCCTGGGTGACTGTGGGCTTCCTGCACATTCCACACTCGGAAGACATCCCCAACACAGCCACACCTGGCAATGCTGTGGGCTTCTTCCTGCGGCCCTTCAACTTCTTCAACGAGGACCCATCCCTCCTCTCCCGTAACACGGTAATCGTGCGGCCCGGTAAAGAGGGCAAGCCGGAGGTGCAGCGATGGACACCCGAGACTGTAGGTCACTGTGTCTCAGACAAGCCTTTCTTCTACAATGGCACGTACGTCGGAATCTAAGACGCGAGACCTCCAGACATTCTGTAGGTGAACCACAAATACCTGCCATATCTAAACCGTGAAATGATGCTGGACTGAAACATTGGAATCAAACTCAGCTCAGATGTAAATACTTTCCAGGTTCTGCGTGTTGAGTTCTGGGACCTCGATCACAAGGCAAGATTTGTTGGTTAGCTACAGTAGATAACTTAAAGGATGTAAGGTAACCCAGTTTAAATGGACTTTCTTTATCTTTGTTCACTTACATTTAATCCAGACTACCTTAAATCCAACAAGTTATCTGGATTCCAAGAAAGGAATTCAGTTTCATAATACAGGGCACTGTTTTGTTGTTGTTGTTTTTTTTGTAATGCAGTCTTCATCTACATTCTGTGAAACGATCAAAACATCTGTCACAACTTGTTGTACTATATTTTACATATCTGTACCGAGTTCCAAATATATTGGTTTACAAAATGCTCGTTCAGTGTTTAAATAAATTACTGTGGATAATTTCTTTTTTCACGTACTTCATAGTTTATTTTTTAAAAACTGCTGTAATGCTGAAGGCATTAATGCTCGGAGGGGCAACTGACACAAATGACCAATTCTTTCATATACTCTATTGCTCTCAGTAGTACATGACATTTTAAAAATTAAATCTATATTCTGTATACAGGTGAGCCGTTTAATATAAAAAAAATATCGACGAACATTTACCATTTCAAACATACACCATTTAACTTTTTCAACCATTTCCAAAACATGTTAATCCACACAAGCTTACATACATGTCCATGCATACAGTCTAATCCGGATGCAGTAGGCTTCGCGGACCTTTTATTTCTCTGGTGTGATCACAGTCACGCCTGCTACCTTGTTGGAGTAAATGAGCGTCTGAATCACCATGGATGGGGGTTAGAGCTTCCGAGCATGCAGGATGCGGGGCTTTCAAATCAGCCACCGTCCGGCTCCTGGATCCCACCAGGCTTTCCTAGAATGCTTTAACCCCCCAGAAGAAGACGGAGCTGCTTAGGCAAACGCCACCCCCCCCGGCCTTCTTGCCGGAACCAGCTCACAGACAATCCAGGATTTACCTGCCGGGTTGCCCTGGGATACTGCGCCAGAAAATGGGAAAATAAACCAAGCGTACGGACTGTCTGTCAGCCTGCATGCAGAGAGCCGTGGCGTTTGTTTAAAATGATACGCTTGCTCAGTTTAAAGATACATGCTGATGTGAACAGACAGATACAGATGTTTTTGATTAGTCCAAAAAAACCTCAAAAAGACTATAACAGATCGAGGCTGCATATTCATATTTAATTCAAACATCCTCCCGAATAGACGTAAGCATGTTAATAGTTCCCAATGGTATTTATACAGGAATTTTAAAAATGAAACACGTTGACGATTATTACAAATAGCCAAAGAGCATTGTCTGTCCATGCATTGCTATGAGTGGGGTTATCGCATCTTACTGTAGGAAGCGGACTGTAGCTAATGGTAAAATTTCTGCCACCACCTGATAATCTGGTAAAGTTGGCTAAGAACATTGAACGATTACAATATAGGCCCAAATACATAAATGGCTACCCTTCCTCCCCTGCAAAAACACCAGCACAATGCATGCATGTTGCTTTTTGGTGCTGTGGATGTGACGAACATCATTTGTAATGATCCATAAATAAATCCGTACCACAGTATGATTTATGAAAGCAGCAAACTGATCATCCCGCGTTTCATTTCCGTGTCCCTCCGGAATCTTTACTGGGTCATCTGGGAAACTTCCTCAGATTTGTAGTTTGGAAATCTAAAGTGCTCATTTTTCAAATATCCATTAATATTTTTCGTATAGTGATGTTTAGCCTGAAACGTTTCATATTTTATTGCCTATACTGTTTGAAGTAACGACATTCTTTATGAGTTTTTAATATTATTTGGATTCACTTTTTTCATTTTTGCTGCACATCATAGTGGCAGTTTTCACTGAAACATCCATTTTGGGTACTTAACATATCACTTGTCCATAAGCTTGACTAGGATAAATGGTTAGAAGACGGATGGATGGACTTATGTCTTGGAAGATTTAGCATGGTGTGCCTTTCAGATCAAACACGGCCCTGAGAATCTCTGTGAAATTAAAAAAATACTTCAAAGAAAATCTGCACATTTCTAGACTGGGTATCGGTGCTCTCCATGCTTCTCCTTTTTGTCGACTGGAAGATACATGTCCAATGTATGCTCTGTTTTCCAACTTAAGTGAGATGGTCAGGCGTATTTTTAAGAAATGTAATGCTATAGACAGTGGAGTTAATTTCTGGTTATCCATTTTGCTGACAGGCAAATGATATGGCAATTTAGCAAGGGCTCTATTGTACTAAGACATGCTGTGTACAGTACGGATAAAATTGACTCATTCGCATTGACAGCGGTCTGGAAACAAGTTTGGGTAATGACAGAAATACTGGGACTGAATTTAGGGGACTGGCACCCAGTTGTATGTGTACCCCAGTCTTGTGCAACCTGGGATGGGTTCCAAACCCCCTGAGTCCCTGACCAAGATAAATGGTTACAAGAAGGGTGGATGGATGGATTTACAGACCTTCACAATGGCACCTTTGTAAACAGCTTAATCTCAGTTGATGGCTGAGCACATATGACTGAGGCAAATTTTCTTATTCCTAACCGAACCAGACAAATATCTGTATATAACATAACTTACTCAGTTACAGTACATAAGGAACACAACACACTAAATCAAGATACAATTGTTTAGCAGAATAATATTATTAATGGCCATTTAATGAGTCAGTTAAAATAAGCAATTAAACTGCAAAAATATTTTTTAAAAATGACATGCCTGTGGAAGAAAGATAAATTTTGAGATTAAGAAAAATTATTGGTCAAGAGGAGAGAGATGAAAGGGGATTAGGTAATGGACAGAGATTAGCACAGAAGATACGTTTAGCCTAATAAATAAGTATTCACAAGTACAAGTATGCTATTTTACAACTAATGACACTTTGTATTTCAGATAAGTACCTGGAATAATGCTAAGAAATGATTTTTTATTTCTCTAGTGTGGTTATGACATGACAGGAAAATTTAGAGAATTATGTAAATCAGTACTGCTTGCGACCCGTTAAACTGTATTGCAGGGCTATTCAACTGTGGCCCACGATTCCTAATCCAGGCCTTGTTTTCAGTTCTCTCAGGTAGTTAGTTTAATAATTACTGATTTCTGATTGGTCAGAGGCTTCACACCTGGCTCACAGGTGAAGGAAGGCTGGAAAACCAGCAGGGCTCGGCCCTTGAAGATGTGAGTTGAATAGCCCTACTGTATTGGGTGGTTTTAAGAGTCCATTACTCAGGACGCCACCGTGGAATGAAACGCAGGAGAGGCTTTACATTTCTGAACTTGGTGTTTGAAGTACCTAGCTATGAGGGAGAAGTAGGCTTGATTTTCCTCCAGGTATCATCATGCCACAGAATTATTTCTGTGTGTTTATGCAGCACAAACTGTCTCAGATTGAACGGCCGTTTCATACATTTTGTTGACTGAACCAAAACGTCAACACAGCATGTAAGATAGCTATCAAAGGGGTATATCATATACGGGCTCACGGACGTTTTACTTGCATAAAAATGTTCTTAGGGCAGAAGGGAAATTATTGATTCAGAGAGATAACCAATCAGCTGGTAGAGGAGGTAGGGCCAACCAATCAGATGTCTTAGTCTCTCCTCTTCTAGTTGTTTGGACCCACCTCCTCTAAAATCTGATTGGTTGCCTCTCTAAAGCAATTATTGTTCCTTCTGCCCTCAGAACATTTTTGTGTAAGTAAAACTCCTATGAGCCATATACAGACCAACTGCCTGCCAGAGGAAGCAGCTCCAAATATTTAGCAGGCATCCCAAGAACTTGGGATACAACTTTGGAGCTTTTGATATCCGTGGGCTAATATTTGCTGATGCCAGGAAATTGCCTTCCATGGGAAAAGAAAACTACTCAAGTGGTCTTCTGTGTGGAGTCAATAATCTGTTCTCTTCAATCTGTGTAGTTTTGACTTGCAAAATCACTAAGAAGAATGTCCCAGTGGTTTCACTTCTCATCCAGATTTTCATAAATCTTTTTGCTCTTGGGGCATACAAGAAAATGGCAGATAAATTCAGGAGCAAAGTCACAAATGTCTAATTAAACTAAAATGAGAAGTTGAAGCATTGGCTTGCAAATGTGTTCTCAAATGGATGATAAGTGTGTGGTGTCAACCAAGGTCAGCAGAAAGAAATCTCATATAATTGATTAAAATTTGAACATGGCATTTAAAAACTTGCTTTGAAAAAAGCCTTGGAAATAAATGGTGGAAGTTGGAATTGTGGTTGTTCAGAATACGTTTATGGGATGTTTCTGAATTTCAAGAGAAAGTGTCTGTGACTCTTTTTTTCCACTGGCCCACAGTAGACGTTGAGAGCTACATAGTCCAACAAAATGCATGAAACGTTAAGAAAATATAGCGGTGAATGCTGCCATCTAGTGGCGAATCTGCAGGACTGGCAACAAACCGAGAAAGAATTTTGAGAAAAATCTTGGAAAAGTCTTGTGGGATCTTGGCTTAGTGAACGGCACTATGGCTAGAGCAGATATGTTGGAAAATATGTTTGTAAAAGCAGAATATTAAATTATATCTACAATAGTGGTGGTTGTCAGTAACGGTCCTAGCCAATGTGGCACCCTAGATGAGCCAGCGCCTCCTATCTCAGGCAAAGTGAAATTGGTTTGCAAGTCGGCACCCGCTTGAAAGTTGGCATGCCACGCCGCAGCCTATGTCACCGATAGGATTGACCAGCCCTGGCAACTAGTGACTAAAAAATTAGGCAAGAAGGTGAAGTTTTCAGGGCAGCACAGTGGTGCAGTGCTTTGCACTGTCACCTCAAAACTCTGGGAGCTGGTTTGAAGTCTTTGCCAGGGTTCTATGTGTGGAGTTTGTAGGTTCTCCTCTAGTTGATGTGGGATTTCCTCCAGTTTTCCCCCCACCGTCTAAAAACATGCTGAGGCTAAATGGAGCTGCCAAATTGCCTGTAGGTGTGTGAGTGTGCTCTGCAATGAGTTGGTGCCTCGTCCTGGGTTGTTCTGTTTTTATCTCAAAAATAGAGGAAGTACCATACTATCTCCTCTACTTCCATGGAGTCGACCACCTCAGCTTTACAGATACTGGGCAAAATGATCCACAGGCCCATCAACAAAACCTGTACACAAGTTGCACATCGCAGCATTTTCACAGTACTGCACAGATTGTTCAAAACCAGACCAGATGACGCAGGATTTAGACCTTGCTTGAGATGCTGTGCTTTTCACACACTGTAATTATCCCACATTTCATTTGCATTTTGGAAACCCCTTCGTGATGAAGCACAATCAAGTACGTAATGAAGATTGATTTGCCCATCAGAATACTGTCAGGGTCACCTCCTGTTGTCTCAGTCTTTTGTGCCCCTTCCACGTTTGGCCAGCAGGCATCCTATCAGTCTTTGTGTGCCAACTGTGTTGACCATGTGGGTACCCGCAGATCCATTTGCTTATGCGTTCAAATCCCACCTCCTCTGTTTTTGTATTTTGTTCCCTGGGGTTTCATTGTATGAATGAATAACACATGCCTGTGTCTTGTCATTTGTATTTGGTTTAGGTTAAATTCTTCGTGCCCATGTTTGTGTTTCTACCTGTCTATTATTCCACAGTGTTACATTCTGTTTTTCCTTTTTTCTTGGTTAGATCGATCCATCCATCCATCCATTTTCCAAACCGCTTATTCTTACTGGGTCGCGGGGGTTAGATCCTCGTTTCTTCATTTAGTTCCTTTTGAGATGATTAGTTTCACCTGTTTTCCCAACCCTTGTTAGTTAATCGCACCTGCCCCTTGTTAGTCTTAATTGCTACCCCTCTGTATTTAAGTCCCTGCCTCTGTGTAGCTTGTGAGTGGTTTCTTGGTTCTGCTTACCTGCTCCATTTGCTTTTGACCCATCCGAGTCCTTTGTTTTGTTAGCGTATTCTTGTGTTTAGTTCAGTTAATAAACCGTGCTTGTCTTTTGAGCGAGGAATGGGTCATCCACCATTTATCCTTATACCATACCTCATTCTTGCACCCAAACCGCCTTGTTTTGTGACAAATACTTAATCAGGGCCACGTTAGGGAGGACTCAGGAGGGTCAGGCGCACATGATGGGCAGGACGTAACATCAGACCATCTTAAACAAGAGTGTCGTCCAGGTCTTCTTAAGGCCATTTTACAGTGCTTTAGACAGGAAAGCTCTTTCCAGCATGGTCAGTCTGTCGTATAGCGACACAGCGCCAGCAGTGAGGTTCGCCACACCAGCCCTGCGTTCCATACAGTGTCCGTATCCCTAAAAGGTTTTCTGTTTGATAGTAAGCTGTGGTGAAATGCAAAGCACTGCCTGCTTTCAGTACCTGGCTTTCTCTCTCTACGTATAGTTTTACGTTCCCTTTTAACAACCTTGAGCCCCCTTATGGAACTTTTTTGTGGGAAACTCGCACTTATTCACTCTCCGGAAAATGTGTTTTTTTTTTTATTGTTTGCAGCATTGGATTAAAGATACCGTGGGTATGGAAAGTATTCAGACCCCCTTCAATCTTTCACTCTTTGTTGTATTGCAGCCATTTGCTAAAATCATTTAAAAAATTTTCCTCATTAATGTACACACAGCACCCCATATTGACAGACAAAAAAATAATTTTTAAAATTGTTGCAGATTTATTAAAGTAAAAACTGAAATATCACATGGTCCTAAGTATTCAGACCCTTTGCTGTGACACTCATATATTTAACTCAGGTGCTTTCCATTTCCACTGATCACCCTTCATTCATTCATTTGAGTCCAGCTGTGTTTGATTATACTGATTGGACTTGATTAGCAAAGCCACACACTTGTCTATATAAGACCGTACAGCTCACAATGCATGTCAGAGCAAATGAGAATCATGAGGTCAAAGGAACTGCTTGAAGAGCTCAGAGACAGAATTGTGGCATCGCCCAGATGTGGCTAAGGTTACAAAAAAAAAATTTCTGCTGCACTTAAGGTTCCCACAGTGGCCTACATGATCCTTAAATGGAAGATGTTTGGGATGACCAGAACCCTTCCTAGAGCTGGCTGTCCGACCAAGCTGAGCTACCGGGGGAGAAGAGCCTTTGTGTGAGCGGTAAAGAACCCAAAAATCACTTTGGCTGAGCTCCAGAGATACAGTCAGGAGATGGGAGAAAGTTGCAGAAAGTCAGCCATCACTGCAGCCCTCCACCAGTCAGGGTTTTATGGCAGAGTGGCCAGTTGGAAGGCTCTCCTCAGTCCAAGACACATGACCGCCCGCATGGAGTTTGCTAAAAGACACCTGAAGGACTCTGAAATGGTGAGAAATAAGATTCTATGGTCTAACGAGACCAAAATGGAACTTTTTAGCCTTAATTCTAAGCGGCATGTGTGGAGACAATCACGCACTGCTCATCACTTGTCCAATACAGTCCCCACAGTGAAGCATGGCGGTGGCAGCATCATGCTGTGGGGGTGTTTT
>JABFDZ020000037.1:11978132-12011109 GCA_019775955.2 Pollimyrus isidori
ACTCTGTGACTGTTCTTGAATGGTCCAGCCAGAGCCCTGACTTAAACCCAATTGAGCATCTCTGGAGGGACCTAAAAGTGGCTGTCCAACGTTTACCATCCAACCTGACAGACCTGGAGAGCATCTGCAAGGAGGAATGGCAGAGGATCCCCAAATCCAGGTGTGAAAAACTTGTTACATCTTTCCAAAGAAGACTCGTGGCTGTATTGGCTCAAAAAGGTGCTTCTACTAAATACTGAGCACCGGGTCTGAATACTTAGGACATGTGATATTTCAGTTTTTCTTGTTTAATAAATCTGCAACAATTTCAAGTTCTTCTGTCTGTCAATATGGGGTGCTGTGTGTACATTAATGAGGGGGAAAAATAATTTTTAATGATTTTAGCAAATGGCTGCAATATAACAAAGATTGAAGGGGGTCTGAATACTTTCCGTACCCATCGTATATTAATGCACGTGTTATTCAGTGTAGAACTCACACGCACATTCCCTTTTTCATTTAGAAACCGTTAGGCTTAATGCACTTAATTATATTTCATGAACAACCATGCATTTGTTAAGTCGTCTACAACAGATGACCTCTGGGTATGGAAAATGAAGGTGTATGGAGCCAAGCGTTTCAAACGTCTACTCTGCAGTTTTATACTATATGAACTGCCCCCCCCCATTTTCCACTTTCCATCACGAGAGTGCGGTACCGTAACAATTACAGGCTGGTGCACAGTTTATTCTCGACCCGTATGATGACTTTATTAGATTGTAATCATAGGTGGAAGCATGTACCTGGAATATGGTTTGTTTTTAAGTTCTTTTCTTTGGAGTTAATAATGAGCAGAGGTGTATCACGTGCGCGTCATAAATACTGCTTTAATTTTTCTCCATGTATGTTATTTTCTTGCATTGCATAAATAAAGTTTGAACCCCGCAGACGAATTAGTTGTTTTAATAGCACTTGGTTTTGTTGTAATTAATTGCGGAAAATGACTGGCAAACTGCAAGCGGTAGACTACTCCGCCGCATAAACTGTTACGGTCATAGTGCCGGGAGGACTTCGTATAATTTTGCTGTTTACCAAAGAGCATACAGCAGCGTGCACTGTGCCTGCCTACGGTGACGCGCATTCGGGTTCGACGTGTCAGTTTTGGTATGTCGGCTATCCCAGCGCTATTATCTAACGCTGAAAATAACCTGCGGCAGCTGAGACAAAGTCTCGGAGACATAACGGCCTTTTTGGCCACTACGGCCGGATGAATGCAGTCCCAGGATATCATCCCAACCGATAGACGCAGAGCTGATCTTGATAGATAGGATCGGTAAGACAACCCCCCCACCCCATGCAAATAATAAATTGGTTTGGATTGATAGGTAACTCAGTGAGCAACATTTGGTCTTATCTCTTTTCTTTTCCTGCCAAATACGGAGTAGAATCTTGTCTCCGTTCTCTGTGTTTGACGTCATATCTCTGAGCAGGAGCGCCGCTAGCAATTTTGGGCCCTATGACAAAATATGAGGTTGGCCCCCATAGGTAGTGTTATTACTAATAAAGTAGATCTCTGGGGGGGCACTAAAGGGCGTGGGCCCCGAGAATCGTCATCGTTTACCCCCCCCTCCTTTTACAGCGCCCCTGTCTCTGAGTTATGCTACTTTCCAACCGTTCAGGAGCAGTGCACATACTCGAGGTGCGGATGCTCGACTAATGGGAAGGGGTGTGGAAGTCATGAGTCATAGACCGGTGAGAGGTTTTGCTTTTTTCATCGAGAAGCATCACGACTTTCTCCGCTTCCACCAGGTGGTTGCCTTCTCTGGAACCCTCCTTGGTTGCTTTGTTTAATTTCGATTGGCTAGTTAAACACCATTCGCGAGTGAAGGTACTATTTTGAGTTTCTCATGACCTTGCTCTTCTTTTAAATTACATATAAGGCATTTTTTTATCCCCGTTTAAATTTCCTCTTGGTAAATTTTGCCTACTAGGATGCGAGCCACTTCGGTTAACGTATAGTTAGTATATGTGAACCAGTGTTTTTGTATTGCCCATAGTGTGTGACTGTATGCGTGTGAATGCCCTATCATCATGTAGGCCTACTTGTGTCCTATTTGGGGTATTCCTCTGTGTTGTGCGTCATGCTCCTTGTTTTGTGTGGATTTTTTCTTGACATTCTTCTTTCCTCCAGTAAGACACACGTCACGGCATTGTGTATCCACGGTATTTTTTCATCGGCCATAGTATATGATTGTGTGTATGAATAGGCCTATACGTACATGTGTGTGTGCCTGGTGATGGGCTTACTTCTCTTATCTAGGAGTTGGAGGCTGGATAGATGGATAAAGTTGTGATACTCACTGCTCACTGCTTAGAGCCAGATCTTGGATGTATACTTGGAATTAGGTTTCGAACTAGCTTACCTGTTTTGACATGTATTTCATAATATGCCAAAATAGCCGAACTAGAATTTTGTGTATTAAGATGTAATAATAAATTTAAAAATCTCTCAATTTGCTTCGAGGAAATTACCATTTCAATTGCATTACAAATGTTTAACAGTCATATTGAGTTAAATACTAGTTTCCGTTACATGGTGCTGTGACTTTTCACACTTGACTAGCCCAATTTTAAAGCTGACTGGGAGACTTTACTGAAATGCTACCTAAAGGCATGGATTTAAATTCAAGGGTGGATTTAAATCCTTTATTCAATACAGACTGTTATCTATTTGCGACTGTAAGTATTAGGTTTTAATCAAAGAAAGGGACTTTTGTTTTAGGTTGTTCGACTTTAATATTTAATTTGAAAATAGTTTGAAAGTCTTTATTATAAACTTCTTAGTCTAAACGATACAGATGCTGATATTCATCTTATGCTATAGACTATTACTGACTTCATATAAAATCGCCAATGCTCTACAGGTTACAACTATAGCTTACACACAGTTAAGTATTACGAGTATCTTGACAAATAATTGCATCCATGTACTCCATCATTGTGTTGGAGTACCTTACCGAAAAAAAACGTATTATTATAAATCAATTCTTTATTCTTCATTTATTATAAGATTGTCTTATTAAAAATGCCTATTAAATTACTCCAGATAAGCATTTTGTTATAATAATGGTCAGAATCGGGGTTTCTCTGCTCTGATTGGTATTTGCCACAGTTTGACACTGCTCCACAGCCAATAGAATGGCGCCGCGGGGCGGCACGCCTCCGGTGTATTCAATCAGAGTCTGAGCCGCCGAGTCCAATCGCCCTGTACCGTGTGCCCGCTGTACCGGTGCGAAGTGCTCGAGCTGAAGTCGCTACGTTAAGCTCTCCAATACTGCAAGTTTCTCTCTTCTCGACCCCCGGCGAAGCCGATAAGGGGTGGTATGACGGACAGATTTGTCGTTATCCCTGTTGGGAAGGACGATGAGGCTCCCGTCGGGGGCAGCGATGACCCCGTTGCTTGCAGTGGAGGGTCTGAGGGTGACAACACCGACCCGCAGGACGCTGTTCCTATTCTGGAGTATAGCAGAGAGCCAAATAAATACGGTAAAGACGTGCCGCAATATGCTGCCATATAATTATTACTACTACTTCTATTAATTATTATTGTTGTTATTACTACTACAACTACTACTATTATTATTACTCCTCTTATTATTGTTGTTATTACGCCATGATAAGTTATTTTGTCATTTACCATTGTGGTAAATTAATTGTTATGTTATTCTTGGGATGGAATGTTTTGTCGCAGGCTGATCATTTGTCGGGATCCCGCGAAGCGGGTAAATCTAGTCTGCGCGCGCCGCTAATCTAATAACCCAGCTAATTAGTCACCAACGTAAGACTGACCCAAGTGAATAACCCCAGCTTCGACGTTAAACCCATTACGGTCGCCTGAACCAAATCTGTGTACAGAATGAGAATACTGTAACCACACGGCAGGAAAACCACACTAGCTGGATAACTGGCTCGGCTGGGTAGTAAGTACGCATTTATAGCTAACTAGATATTGCCCTTGTGAGGAGAGGCTATACCGATGCCCGTGGTATGGCTGAGAATTTGCTTTTAAATAACACCTAGCCCTGGAACTCAGCTATCTTGCGAATTTTATAAAACTGTCATAAAACAATATTATAAAAATTACGAATAGTGGCGCTCATAACCAACAATTACGATTTTATAGGCCTAACTATAATGCGATTTGTCTTTTTTGCGTTAAGTCAAATCATACCTGGCATTTTAAAAAGGCGGAATTACCTTCATTTTATTGGTATTGCAGTCTGTAGTAAGTGGCCTTAAAATATTGAGATGCATTCACAAAATTTAGAAATTGTCTTCAATTTCGATCATTTATTATTTGCAGAGCACAGTCACATACATTCTCCATTCCAAACTGTATATTAAGATTGTCATGCTTGTCAATTTAAGCAAAAACATATGTGAGATTTTTGTATGGTCATGGTGTTGTATTCTTGGTTAATTTTGTTCTTAATGGTGGATTTGGACAACTTGTGTTCAGTTGGTGCCAACTCTTTAGTACGGATACAACATAAAATTGAATCGAGACATAAAAAAATTAAAATTAGTTTGAAATTATTTAATTGGCACTAGGTTATAGGGGCAGTGCTGGATTGGTGCCCCATCCTTGGTTGTTCTCTGCCTTGCGTCTAGTTTATGAAATAGATTCCGGTCCCCATGACCCTGGATAGGACAAGCGAGTATAGAAGATGGATGGATGGGGTATAAGGTTGTAGGGCAAGG
Organism: Pollimyrus isidori; assembly: GCA_019775955.2. Lineage (NCBI taxonomy): Eukaryota > Metazoa > Chordata > Actinopteri > Osteoglossiformes > Mormyridae > Pollimyrus > Pollimyrus isidori. The sequence goes on from JABFDZ020000037.1 coordinate 11,982,873, forward strand.
TTTAATCTGCTTTATCATTCAGTTTTCATAAAATGATAAACGGCACTCACTTGTGATATCAGAGGTATGGATTTTGCTGAAGTTTTTTCACCCTGCCTTGTCGTCATTGTGTTGGAGAACCTGCATCCATGATGATCCCTTTTCCCACTTCCCTAGACTGCTGGTGAGGGAAACTTTTTGGTTATGACTGACATACAGTAGGCTGTATTTATCATTTAGCATAATTTCAAGTTTTGAATCTGTTCCCTGGTTTGCAGTTCTGTATACAGAGTGCAGTTCGTTTATGTGAACTTGTGCTACTGAACACTTCTGTTTTTCGACTGGCAGTAAATTGATTTTTTGGCACGTAATTAACTTAAGGTGAAAAATTGTTTTGCCTTTTCAGTGTCAGTGTAATTTTTCTTCACTTGCACAGTCCTGCCTAATTTTGCACAGGGATAAAACTGGCAGTTTTTCTTTTGAATCACGTGGCAAAGTGTGTAGGAAACCATATTTTTGGAGAATTGAATCTGGACCTGCTGTTATGCTTCATTTTGGCTCTATGTATTGTTCCTCATTGATGACTGATCAAAGTCAGAGCTTTTTGCTGTGGTGTTCCAGCTTACTGTTAAGGTAGGTGGGAGAAGGTCTCTGAAGACCTCCAGGGTTATGCTTGTATGTGCTTTTTAACAGTTCATCTAAATCTAAATCTCAGGGAAAAGGGTTAGACGGCAAATGCTTAGGCTTCGGGTAATCACATTACATCGCACTCATTCCTAACAGTAACTGAATCTGAGAAGAGTGTATCTGTTCTTGAATGAGATCTTGGTGGCCACTTGGCACCAGACTGAGACTTCAGCTGCTGAAATAACCGTAATGGAAATAAATGTCATTTACCTCCTGCTCAGTGACCCACTGAGTCTAAGCTTTACAGTAAGTCCCATTAAATATGTGGGGTTTTTTAGTACCAAGAGATCTAGTCATTTCATATTTGTAAATGGAATGAATGGAGTACACAGAGAATGAGAGCATTCCCCTACAATGACTTATGGTATACAGCATTCTGGGAAAAAGTTGACTCTGCAAAAGGGTTGAGAACATCTCCTTGGGGCTGTGGGGTCTGAGGTCACAGAAACCATTTTCAGGCTCCAGAAGGTCTTCCCAGCTTCTTCAGTTAAAAAAAAACTGGTTAATCATCACTCATTGCTTGGTCTTAATGTCTTCTGATAATGTTATTCATTGTGTCCTTGTTTGGAGCTCAAGTCAGGCTGTGGAGATCAGCTGTTACACCATGTCTGTCCACAGCACATTTTCACTTTGAGTAAACATCTACTGTAAATCACTTTACAGTCACAGTGAGCATCTTTTAGCAGATCTCAACCCCCACCCCCCCCACATCCACCCAAACTGACATACAGCTCTAACCATTTTAACCACTTGGCATTTCACTGAAGTGGATCAGGACCGAGTACGTCACTGAAAGATGTTACATCGAGACCTCTCCTAGGATTTGAATCCGGAACTTTCTGGTTATAGTGTCCTTAGCCCCCATGCAGTTTGCTGAGGCCTGCAGATTTTGTCCACTCGGTCCCACTGCACTCTGGCAATTTGCCAAGTCACCAAGGACAGCGGTGCTCAAAAACAGAATGGAAGCACTTCAGTTGTGTTTCTGGCAATAGTCAACTATGCAACCTTCACTTCATTATTTCTGTGTAGCGGGAGTTGGTGGTCGTGTTGGTGCGGAGGAATTCTCCAGATTCCCACCCTGAGCCCCCCCAATCTCACGGACTCTCCCCAAGCACTTAAATAGAAAGCCTGTGTGCCACCCAAAGATTATGGAATTCACCAAATGTGCCATCTGCCACGAAAGGCAAAAATACCAGCCGTTCGCGCCACACTAAACGGCATGCTTTGGGCAGATGAATCACTGACAGGCACGTCCAGATATTTGAGAAGGTCACTATCCTGTTGCTGGACGCTGAAGCTAAGTCCCGTGTTAAGAGAGTGATTCGTTCGGATTTTTGTATCCTATATAAATTTTGCTTGTGCAAAGTTCCCAGTAGTTAACTTCTGGTTAAACCAGAATGAATAAATACACATGCACACATCTTTTGTGAGGATGCTCTGTTCATCTCTGTGGGGAAAAACCCTAATCCCAACAATGACCTCCTTAACTCGTACCCAGCTCTTAACTTAACCGAGGGAACAAACAGAAGCTGAAGACTTCTGGCATTATTAGTTTTAATTGATTGCAGTCACAGATTTTTACATAATTGAGTTTCCCCTTGTGGGGACCAAAAAGGTGGTCCCCTCAACATCAAAATAGCAGGTTTTTATCATGTTGTTTGGACATTTGGTTCCCAGAATGTAATACTCGCGCACACACACAGTGTTACGTCGCGTTATCATTGTATGTGATACAAATTCGAAAGTGGATTAATTTTTTTCTTACCCGCACTGTTCCAATCATTTATAAATAAATTATATATTTATTATTTTTATCATTTACAAACAGGACTTTGATGCAGCTGAGGTTCCCCTCCTGGGAGATGAAGTTATAGTATAATGGCTTTACCCTGAATATTCACAGTGGTCTCACACTGGTGAGTTTTGGAGAGTGCAGAATGCCATTAAGCCAAAAAGGTCTCATTTAGCCCCAAAACAGTCACCGCTGTTGTCTGTGGTTTTGTTTACGTATACTTTGTGGCTTCTTTAAGTGTAGAGGTCTGCTTTTCTCTGTGGTTAAGTAGTTGCTGGACTGTTTTCGTCTTGTAAAAAAATGCACTGGAAAATGTGTAATGGAGGTGACTGGAGTGATTTTGTTTTCCCTGGAAAATGTTACAGAAGAAGTCAACAAGTGAGAGACTTTTTTTTAGGGGGTTGAACTGTTTTTATGTATCCTGTGCATGCGAAAGCAGACCGATTCTGTGTTCATTTCTGCTTTGTTTTCTATTTGTAATTACATCTCTAATGATTTACAGCATTGCATGAAATGCAGTATGTAGTAATAATTGCATTGTACCTTTCCATCTTAATGTAAACATTATTTATTGTCTTCTGTGTCTAAGGGTAAATGCGATGTTTTGTACCAGATTGTGCAACATTTATGGTACACACTAGGTGGCAGCATTTCATCAGTTTACACTCCTTGAATTAATGTGTATATATAGCTTATACTTGTACATGTTTATATTGATTTATGTAATGACGAAGTATAGGAAAAGCTGACACTTAATTTTGCTCCATAAACTTTTCAGAATATGCTGTAAATGAATGCCACCCTATTTGGATAAGCAGTTATTTTATTTTCAATGGATGGATGATTTAATAAGCTTTGCATTCAGTATTTATGTGTAAGTATTTAAGGTTGATAACTTCTGGTCAGACAAAATAATATATGAATGAGGTATGATAATCACTTGTGACAAGTCACAGTTGCCACCGAAAACGTCTTATAATGCTTCACAAACTTCTTGAATACTGTGTATCTGTTTAGATATCTGTATATTTCACACAAAATATATAAAATATATCCTGAAGTTTTTATGAGTCGTGTCTGGCTGCAAAAAATGATTTTGGTACAGTTAAGGATATCTGACACATTATTACAATCTACGTCAGCTGCAAACTGCAACCTCGTGGTCTCTCCCTGTCCAGATCAGCCGGGGATGACTGGGCTGCTGCCCTGAATTTTCTCGCTCTCTTTGTGAGGATAAGAGAGATACAAAGGACAGAGAACATTAGCCGGCTAGGTCTACTAACCAGCTGACCAGTTGTGCTACTTCGCAGAAGCTTTGCACTGTGGTTTCGGCTCCTTGCACTAACACAACTGGAAGTGCCACATTTCTGAAGGGATTTAATTTTGCCTGTCATGACGGTCTTTCTGCGTGACAATATGTTCATGTTCATACCCTAGAATATAGACTTCAGCCTGGTTCACCCAGTAGATAGATGTGTTATGGTACTCGTATGTGGGGCCATGTGTGGGCAAAAATAAATACACCAAAATAAATAACACCATTAATTTAATGGTTAAGTTGCAACTAAGTATTAGCACATTGTTGGTAAGATATGGAGAAATTTTATGTTTGTTACACCCTTAAAAGAAAAAATGACAGTTGATCCAATAAATATGACATTATATAATTATGTTTCATCCATGAACAGGCGTCCCATCTGGAGTGTCTGATGTGGCTTGGGATTGGCTGTAGTACCCATTCCCCAAACTGGATAAGTGATTGTAATATGGATGGAGGAATGGGCTCCATAACTGCCCTATATCTTATTTTATTATATGAGCCATAGTAACCCCTGTTCCCTAATCTCAGACTTTTTGTATGTAATTTTCCCTGTTGGGCTGTACACCTCTCCCAGAAGTCCAGTTTTGGTTTGTTATCCCTTCGTCATTTGGCTGGGTTATCCCGTAGGTTCATTTTGGCTGTCTTCTGTAACAGCAAGGTGGAATAGATTCACTAAAAGTTTGAAACTCAGACAGCATTGGATTCTCTCATTTCAGAGGCTACATGGGAACCCGATGCATAAGCCAGGAAGTACAGGAAGGATGTGAACACGACCCTACTATCTGTTTAATCCCCTTTAACCTGCTTTCTGTCTAAGTGCATATTTTATATTCGCTTTTTTTTTTTTTTTTAAATAATTTGGGATTTATTAGATTAACATCAGCAGACCCTTACGATTTGTTTCAGTCTTGCCCACAGTATGGCTGGTGAGGCTTTCAGGCATGGAAATACGGATGGCTTAATCCTGTTAGCAGATTCCCCAGCTTCCTAATGACTGCCCTCTGATGCTTGGGCTGGGGGTTAAATATGGACGCTCACAGCATATGTGTCATTGTCAGTATTTTTAGGATGAACATGTGACCAGCAGTAGCCAGACCACAGTGAAAATCTGGAAAGAGACTGCTTTTCACAAAGGGAGGGGCTTGGGTTCTAGCACGATCCATGTTGTAGAGACTCCCCTAGCTGGTCACACACGGGGCAGAGTGGTTCTGGGGCCTGTTTCAGGAAGCAGGATTACTTTCTTAACCAGATAACTTTCCAGATTTAAGGTAGTCTGGGCTAAATGGACTTTATCTTTTGTTCACTTATATTTACCCCAGACAACCTTAACTACATACAACAAGTTAACTAGCTAAGCAAGAAACCCTGCTTTGTGGAACTGGCCCCTGATCAGTTCTCATCTGCATATTTTCTTTTTCCCTCCTCAGAGTTCAGTTTTCAGCATCATATTTGTGTTATGTAACAGGCCACTTCACAGTGTTTTACGTGGTACAGGCACCCTACACATGTTGCAATAACATCCATGACAAAACATCGACTTTCATGTTAAACAACATTGTTGTTGTATTTTTGCATGAATCAAGCATGACTCTAGTTGTCCAGCCCCTCTGATAAATTGTGTGGTATGTAAGGATAAATTAATGTTTCTTTTGTTAGGAAGACCTTGCAGCAAACCGTAATAATTTTATTGAGCCCTTGTATTTGTGAAGAGAATTTTTCATCACTGTCACAGGTAATCCAGGTGATTAGAGCAAGGTTGATTGTGAAATCTTTGTGAAAGTCTCTCAGATTACTGCCAGTTGTTCCCATAATAACTCAATAAATTGAAAAGCTAGTGTTTACGTATTGTATTTAAATGTATCGTGTTACAATTAATTGAAGAGTAAATACTATATAGCACAGCTTGTTGAAGGTTGTTTGTTTGTTTTCCCTGCAGTCACTGTCCTTGTGTTGACATGAACTGCATAAGCCCCTCCCCTTATTTGACCTTTGTCAATAAAGAAGGATCCGTCATCGTCGATAAATTTCATAACTTTATCTTATTCTGCTGGTGGCCTCTGGAAGTTTCCTACATAGATCCTGTGGTGTGTGAGGTTTTCATCCTGGAGATTTTCTGCTCTAATCTGTTGGTTGTACAGCCACCTGTGAGTCTTCAAGCGCCATTTGTGCCACCTGGTGAATTGGTTACTTCCCCTTGAACAGCCTGGCTTTGAACTCTGCCGGGAAAACAAATGCAAGCATAGAGAAGAATGGCTCATAGTCTGCGTTTATCACTGATTAGCCACCCGCTGGGACCCCACCACATGTAACCAGACACACTGTTGTCCCAAGAAACAGCAGTAGAAATTGTCGTCTTATTTTTTTTCTTCAAATCTTTACAGTTTTTGAGCCCTTAACTTCTCTTGTGAGAGTTTTGAAGCATTGCAAGAGAACATGCACGTGACCTTCCCCTTTAGTTTCTGCTCCCCCTGACATTTTGTAAATTGGCCCTCTGTGCTTCTCAAAAGCAGAGAGTCTGTGCTCCACGCCTGAACAGGTCCCCTGAGACGCCGTGCTTGGGGAAGGCAACAAGGTGCAGCCAAGGGTGCTTTTTGAAACAAGGATTGAATATAGTTGGGCTCACGTTGTGCACGGTGCTTGCGGCTGTGGATTCTCGTTCTCCAGTGCTCCTCTCGCACCCAGGAACACTTAACTAAAGCCTTTTCTTCCGCCATTGGGTGGAGTAGCACTTAATGCAAGGTGGTGGCAGCAGGCAGCTCTGTTTATAATACCGCAGGGGGCGGCGGCAGCGTGTAGCTGTGGAAGGTCTACCCTTGGGGGAGGAGCTGTGCAACACTCCTTATATGGAGGGAGGCCGGTCACATAGAGTCAGTACCCGAGCTATAGAGTTGAAATTGAGAACTTCGAACTGTAGAAGAGACAGCTGAGAGAGAGAGAGAGAGAGAGAGAGAGAGAGAAGTGGGAGGAAGCAAGATCGCTCGGCCCGACAGAAACCCGCGCACGCACCCAGGAGGGAAAGCGCATGGTGTGAGAATGCCTACCAGCTTCACGGTGGTTCCGGTGGAGGGTGGCAGGCAGGCTGCTCAGGACAATGACGACTATATTGTACTGGATGAAGAGAAGGATGTGGTGGAGCTCTCCCCAAGACCCCCGTCAGGTGAGGCGGATTCTGAATGATATGCTCCTCACCGCTGTCACACACTCGCCGCGAAGCGAGCGGCAGTTCTTGTTTATCGAGCTGCATCTTTCTGCGTGTGACCATGGGCCTCTTTTCGGTAAATTGGGGATGTCTCACTCTCAAAAGGTGTCACTTTTCAGTATACATGTTTTGTTTTTCTTGGTCGAAGGGGTCTGTCTTGCCTCTGGTGTCTGAGATTTGCTGCCCTTACCCCACCGTCTGTGTCGCGGTGTCCTTCCGCCTCTTTACATCTCTTCTTCATAGGGACACTTCTCAAGTTTTCCCGATGCAATCCAGTGAACTTCTTGCTAGGGAGGTGTGGAGATAACGGCTTCATGCTTCTCACTGCAGGGACGTACACATTTTATTAGAATGCATTGCATTATTAATGCCTTTTCTGCATAGTGGGGTCTGTTACTGAAGTGGTTACCCATTCGGTTAAAATCAAAAACCAGACATAAAAATCATAAAAGTTAGTGGTTTTAAGCATAGAAGTACCACTATCCCATTGTCACTGGCTGGGGTGATGCTGCCTTTGTTTCCCTGCTGTCTTCCAGGCCTCAGTCCATTCTTGCTTCTTCCTAATTCTCATGTTAGTGTGCAATTACAATTAAGCTCTGAAGTTTTACAGACTTGGGGGGGGGGGGGGGTTTACATAGTTAATCAATACAGCTGGTTAATACATTATCTCACTGCCAGGGTTTGCCCTTGCTAATGGAAGTCACCTGCCCGTTGATCTTATCGATCGGCCCACTTGTTTACCACACCAACAGAGCTGGCTGGGCTTAACCTTCACCTCTGCCTCCCCCTCCACCCCCCCCGCCCATGTCCTTGGCACATCTGAAAGTGATGGGATAGTGCATTCCCAGAGTGTATGAAAGAATGATGTGACGTGGAATCCAACATCTGTGTCAGATTATGGCTCAGTAGAATCCCATCAAACTGGCACGGTAGCCATAAATTCTTTCAGATGTATCCTGTGGTCAGCTCCCACTGTAGGTCTCACATAAGCCAGCCGGTTCAGAGATTAAAAAGAAGAAAAGCTCTCAAAACTGGGACCTGAAAATGAAAACATTTCAACTCCCTACTGTAAATCACAGTTACATTTTGGGTGGAACTAGATTGCGGTCATGTCCTGGAATAGGAGTAATTGCACGCGCTCCGGATCTGATCATGTGATGCAATTTTCAGCAGTCATCCTACATTCGAGAGAGATCCCCAAATCCTGCCCCCAACCTTTCTTTACTTGCCGTTCATTACTAATCTCAGTTATTCAGCTGCATTTCTTTGTGAGTTCCTGTTTTTTTTTAACCTTTGGGTGAAATGTAGCTTTTTTTTTTGCAAGCAGAAAGGCACAATTGGATTTTGTTTTTCATTGGTGTAGGTTTTCCTATATTAGTATGTTTGTTGTTCCAGGTTGGATATCAGGGTTTTACTTATTGCGCAGGAAGCACTTGAAACGGGAAACATGAAGAAGCAATTAGAAAAATAAACACTGAGAAAATCAAGTCTGTTTTTGGACCAGGTATTAATTCCTGCCTTGTGGTACGTGAGATGCGTATGAAACTTGTGAGTTAATGTGGACCATATCATGGTCTCTACAGGTGGCAACAGCAGCCTAAGACACAACAATACAAGGATCACCTTCTGTGAGATCTAGGCGGAGTGGGATGGGAGGATGGAACCGGGACTTTCTCTGGACATGTGAGCAGCGAGGTATTTGACAGAAATGGTAAATAGAAATGAAAACAAAAGGCAGCTGTTTCAGCGTCAGCATAAAGGAAAACGCACAGGAAAATGGAACTGATTTTGGGTCAAGGCAACAGCTCTACCAGGGTATGGAACTGGACTTCAGGGTCTGTCTGCATGTTCTGGGTTGAGAGGAAAACAGATCCCAACTCTTTTATGAGTGGCACTAAAACAGAGGTGAAGGTGAATGAATTTGCGCATCACTGGGATGTACACACCACCTTCTCCCTGTCTTACCTTTTTATTACTCCTATTGGCAGTATACAGTTTAGCTTCTCAAGCCCCCAGTGTAGTCATGACCTAATAATAGTTTGTTCTCAAAACACAGTACTTTTCTGGAGGCAGTATGTGGTTCTGTATTTGCGATTGGAAGGTTGCCGGTTCAAATCCCTTGACGGGCAGGGTGACCTTATCATTCTGCCCTTAACCCCAGTTGCTCCAGGGACTGTCTGACCCTGCTTGCTTATATTTCACTTTGGTTAAAATTAAAAAGAAACTCATAAAACGTTTTTTTTCCGTTTCTCAGAAATCTGCTTAATTGTGCACAGTGTTCAGCACGCCTGCCTGTTGTGAAGTTCTTGGCTTGCAGAGTTCATTGGGTTCAAATTGAATGTTTTTGGACTCTGCAGTCTTTCATTATAAGGTACATTCTTGAGGACTTTGTGTACTTTTTGGTTGTGAAGTATGAATTTGTGCATGTGTGTCTCGGTCAAGGGATGATTCTGAGCCGCAAACTCGTTGTGACTGCTAGTTCAATCTTATTCACAGGGAAGTCGTGAATAGAAAGTGAACAAAAGCAGTCTGTATTCAGCCTCTTTGTGGTACAGTGCATGTATAGTACAGTGCTGGAGATTTTGGGTTCTGTTTTGTTTAAGCAGCAAGGCAAAGAAGCCTAATACCTCCAGGGATAGTGGTTTGAATCCAGCCTCCACTCTATATTTGGTGTTGACATGTTCGCCCTATGTCGCTCGGGTTTCTTTTCAGTAAGTGTCCTCCTGCAGCCCAAAGACCTACAATTAGGCTAACTATTGTCAATTGCCCATTGTAGGTGTCCTATAATAGACTGGATTCTCATTTAGGGCGTACTCCTGCCATGTGTCTTACGCCACTTGGGATAGGTTCCAGGCCCACCTGTGACCTTGATGGGAATAAGCTTTGGAAGATTGATGAATGAATGTTACAGCAGATATGAGTTGTTCTGAAATGATTGAGATCCTCATGGTTTGAAGATTCAACTTGATGATGAATGACCTCTCTGTAGCAATGTGTTAGTTCTCATTGTTCTGTTTAACTTAAGATGAAACCACACAATGTCTCTTTGATCATTGTAATAGTTTTTGAGTAGGACTTCATGATTTCTGGTTGATGGGGGAATCCAGGGTTGTTCCCTGCCTTGTGACCATTGCTTCTGGGATAGGCTCCGGTCCCCCCGCAACCCAGTAGGATAAGCGGTTTGGAAAATGGACGGACGGATGGATGGATGAATTTCAGACTATCAGGAGGGAATTATCTGTTTAAACAAACTTTTAACTTCCATTATGTTTAAAAGTAATAGTTTTTCTATTATTTTATTTTGATAACTTATCAAAATTAGCATTAACATATATGATCAAAAAATCCACATTTTGAAAAATAAAAACTGTTTATAGCTATATCTGTAGATGGACACAGTCTTGTGAGAGAATTTTATAAACGGTGTTATATTTAATATGATTTCAGTTGCTATTTTATGTATATGTTGATTCAGAATTAGCGTTTTAAGTTAAGACTTAATTATCCTACTGGATGATAGCTGATAACTGAGGACCATGAGGCCTTGCATGATAGTCAAGTAACAGTTTCTAATGTTATTCTTGCTTTTGTTGGCCTAGATGAGTCATTGGCCTCCAGACTGAGTGGACTTTGTAACCCGTTAGCATAGCATTTGTTGCCAAGGAGAATCAGTTGATATGGAGTGACACCAGGTATGGCGTTCCATCCACTGTCACGTATAAAGAATCGGTGTACACTGGTTTGGATATTTACCCTTTTCAACATTCTTTTTTTCTCACAATGAACAGTTGAACTTTGCCCTTCATCATACTTCATCCAAAGAAATAAATTTCATTTTTGTTTCTTACTAACCAATTGATTGAATGTATGCAAACCAGTAGTATTACATAACCAGGCGACTGACTGGGGGAAAAAAATACTGGCTTGCACTTGATGTTTGAACAGTTTTCGGTTTGGGTTTTAATAATGGACTTGGAAGGTTTAAAAAGGCACATTTATATTGCTTTATTCATTTACATTTTTACATAGCAGATGCTTTCGTCTAAACAACATGCATGGGAGGTAAATAGTACATTGCAAACACATGCTGTCAAGGAGTCAACTAGGCATAAGTGCAGTTGGGCTGAGCTTCCAATGAATGCATCCTACAGAGGATGTGACGTTGCCTGATTGGCTAAAACAGTCAGAATTCTGAGGTTGGTGTATTTTTTTTCTTCTTCTCCAGATGGTGCACACAAGCTTCCATAAAAAGGCAGTATTCCCCACATTAACCCCTTGTATACAGCCTTGTATGTTTTGTAGCATTGTTTTTCATCCCTAGACTTGAGAGGCCCACAAATATTTCCCTGTGGGCCAGATTCCATCAGCAAAACAATGTCAAGGTGCCCTGGTAAAATGTTCCAAGCGGGTGGTGGGAGATCGATCATGCGGTCTGGATTATATTGTCTGAGAACCCCAGTCATACACTCTGCCCAGGTCCACCCAGCTTTAAAGATACATGCAGACCAATTTTTAATGACACAGGTACTGTAAAGGTTCTTTTTAAAACTGCTAACCAGTAATTGGGGAAAAAACTACGTTATCTACAAATTTTACAAGTCAAAAAAGCCTTAACGGTGCAAGTCAGCTTCCAAATTATCCCCTAGTTCACTCCCAACAGACAGAGATACAGATTTTCTGGCTGGGGGAAAACAGGAACTGCTTTAGTATGTTTGGGGCTTGCTGTTCTTCCTCCCTCCACATAAGCGTTCTTATCTTAGAGCTACAACAGTCACCTCGGCTCACCATGCCAACTTCCCATTTTCAACAGACAAATCTCTTGGGGTAAAGCCTGATACTAGGTCTTTCTTTATAGTCCTTCCCGCTTTACAGATCATCCCGTTCGCTTATGCACTTGTCCCATCGATTTTCTCCTCCTGGTTTCACTCGTCTCTGGTGAATCTTAGCATTTCTGTTAAATGTTACATTTCTTCAGTTGAGGAAGGTTAGAAAAGCCTCCATGTTTTTGGAATTGGCTCTAGCATGCAGTGTTGAATCCAGCTGATTTTAAAAACTGCCCACTATGAATAACTTTTGAGTGGTATTGCAAGCCTTTCTCTGATGCTGAAATTTCTAAATATTTCTATGCTATTTGCTGGAATTCACATGAAGACACTTCCCACTGAAATTCTGGTAAAAAATCTTGTTCCCAATAAACAAACACCAGCCGCTAAGATAATTTAGCAATATTTTGTAATAGTTGAACTACTGGAAAGTTGTACTTCTGATATTTTGTTTACAACAGAGTTTTGCAAGTCATCACTGTATGAACATCTTCATTCCTTTTTTTAAAAGAAAAAGTCTGTCTGCTAGGAGCCATTTGTGCGTGCTTTGTTACTTTCAGAGGCAGGGTGTCAGGTCTGTACTTGGGGGTCCAGTAGATTGTTTGAAAGTATCTGTCACTCATGTGCTGACTGTTTTTTACTTTTACTGATGGAATAACTTACAAGTAGAGTAAACCTCTATAGCAGGGGCAGTACACATACCATGAACTCTTCTTCTCCTCCACTCGCTAAACCTGCTGCTCTTGGATTACACAGGGCAGGTATCTAATTACTTTGTCCAAAACGGCTTCTTACAGAGTCAACAGGAATCGGCAAGCCTCACTGTCCTCAGTGCACCCAATGAACTTCGGCCATTTACTCAGAAGCACAATTGTCTTCAATGGAAATTAACCAAAACTAAATTAGCAACACTGTAGTGGGAGTCGCCACTTTACATTGTTACAGTTGGTACATGTGGAAACAAGACATTGCTCATTCTTTACAAACAGCATTTTTTTTCAGCTTTATATTTTACTTGTCAATTAAAGCAATTCATTTTATGCACAAAATGCAAAATTGTGACGAGGTAACAACTGTCAAATATTACAGAGGAAAAATGTCACTTACTTCCAACAGTAATAGTAAAGTGGGACCTCATGCCTTTTTGACAGAAGGAACTGGGGAGTGTTTCAGACAGTCATGATGTCTTTGTTTTTTGCCCTTTTTGAACCTCCAGACCGTGCCATCGGGGATAGCAGAAGGCCTAATGTTGCGTCCTTTGAGGAAGCGGCTGTTTTCTGACCTCCGCTTTTTCCTCTTAATACTTGTATGCCTCTGGTAGCATGTGGCTCCAGATAAAGTCCCTGGCCGGATTCCTTCCACATCAACTGCTTGCTCATTTTCTGAGTGGCTGTCCTTGCTGCAACTCTGTGCGGGAAGTAAACGCCAACGGCTTAATACTATGCTTATCTTGGCTTGATGCCTTCACACCTCAATCTACTTGCTATTATATCTGCTAGTTTATTGAAGAAAGAGAAAAAATGTAGCAGTTGAAAAATTACCGGGTAGTTTTTTTTCCCCCCAATATTGCAAAAGCAGATTCCTTCACGACACGATTTCTGCATGTGCATCATCCCTGGCTAATTGGAATATGGTGAGAGAAATGCTGCAGGGTGAGATGATCTCTGCACGGTAATACTTACAGATGTTCTGCAGAGAAGAAACTGTGTCTGTTTGACATGAGTTTTCCCCCTGTTTTGGGCCTATATATATCACTCCCTGTTTTCTGACTTTCACAAAGAAAGAGAGAGAAGAGGAAGCTGAAGAACTTGAGTAGAAATCACATTGAAAGATACAAACTTTTCAGTTCCTCACTGCTGCTGAATCTCCCACGATTTATAGTGATGTTTATTCCTGTTAGATAAGTAGGTTTACACGGACTGTACTTTAAGAATAGGAGGCCTACTTTCATTGGCTTCATGCAATTTGGGTTTCTGTGGCTTGATATTCTCGCAGTCCCTTGTCAGTGTGCTAGTTTCTCAAAAGAAAAGAAGTGGCCATCAAATGTGGAGCCAGGCGAAACACGCCATCCTGCTGAGAGTATTCCCATGAGGATCCCTCATCAAGACGGTTCAATGTGTTGCAGATTGATGAGCCCCTCATACACGCGTTATGACATTGGAATTCCCGTTCATCTTCTCAGATTCCAGTTGCATTAATTTTTTTCTGGTCCTCCTTGTTCAAACTTTTCAAATCTCAATCCTGACTGCTCTGCTGAATCCATCAGTACCTTGCATTTACTTTTAAAATCGTTTTTATTTTTGCTTCATTACGATGTTGGAATGTGTTCGAAGGGCTCTTTGAATGGTAGGAGACGTATGGCTCCAAGGGTTAGGCCTCTGTACCTGTGATCGAAGAATTGCCAGTTCCATTCTCATTCTTGGGAGAACAGTCATATCTCGGTTCCCTTCCATCTGTTTCAGATGTTTGAACAATAAAATAGAAATGTGCCAGATTAATGGCTGACCCTCCCCTCAAACCAGAACCAGAACTTGATTCGTTCTTTTTTGTTTTTTTTGAAGATCCATGAAAAAGCAGTACATTTCCCTTAATGCATCGTGACCAACAGATGTACAGCTTTGATGAATTTGGAATGAAATGTTTAATTTAACTCGGCTATATGATTAATCAGTATTGCCTGAACTCCATTAGTAATTTGGTTTCTTCAAAACTCAATGCTTCCACATTTTAGGGATGAGAGAAACTCGTATATATGGACAAGCTTGTTTGATTTTTCTCTCATTCATCTCATTATTATTGGTGAATTTCCAGTGCGTGTGGCAGGAGACAGCATAAGGGCCCAGAGTGAGGCTTGGGCATCATCACACGTTGCCATAGTGATTGATAACCAGCCCTTGTCTACAGGTGTCTCTGTTAATGAATCTCAGCTGGCTTTCTTTGAGCTCTGTTTCTTGCTATTTAGGGTTATTTAGAGGGTAAATTTGGTGGATAAGAATGGAGTGGAGGGTGGATGAGAGATGGGGAATGTGAGGGTGCCTGAGCCCCTTCAGGGGTTGAAGATATATTAGGTCTTCTTTGGTTCATTCAGCCCTTCTTCATATGCAGCAGTCACATAACCCTGGCACAATAGGTCAACACCCTTATGCCCTTAAAAATAATATAATACTTCCTTCAAAAATGACCCTGAGTAAAGCGTAAGTGGAGCACAAGTACTCATTCAATTTGTTTAATTTTATTTCAATTCAATTCATTTCAATTCAATTTTTATATAGCGCTTTTCACAAGTCACCCAAGGCACTTTACACGGGTGTTTTGTGAGACATTGCAACATTATTAAGAGAGAATACAAAAACAGGGAAATGATATATAAATAAATGAAAGAAAGCAAGCCAGGAGAAATGGAAGAGAGGGGGAGGATATGTCTTTATGTGGTCAGATGCAAGGTCTCCGATTCCTCACGGGACCACGGTGACCCACCAATGTTACGCAAGTGTCAAGAACTGGACAGTCTGAAAAGCAAGGAGGCCCCCATCCCAAGGCGATTGTACATCATTCAGAAATACATAATCTAGCATGGCAGCGAGTTGAATTACTGGTATGATATGGAGAGGTTTTGTATACATGTTCTGTGATGTATGAGGTTCTTTAAAAATGGTTTAATACACTATATGTAAGCAGGTTCTGTGTAGGCCCACTGTTGATGTGGTGTTTACGCCCATCTGCTCTTTGGCTTATTTCAGAAACATTGGAATGCTTGTGAGCTAACTGCAATTAAACAAAGTTCAGTGCAGACAGCCTGGATTCCTGACATCGTTGCTGCTGGTATTAGATGAACTTCATTCTGAAGCATAAAAAGGGTTTTTTGCTGCAGCGAGTTCCTGGGAACGATTTTTAATCAAACGGTCGTGGGAGTCTTCAGTTGGGACACCAAAGAGAGCCATGTGACACAGGAAGTGGTGGAAGGATAGGGACTTTTTTTCAGTATACAGGAGGGAGTGGGATGCAATGAAACACAGCTGTTTCAAGGTCAGTTCAAGTGCAACACAGCAAAATAAAACAGGTGTCCAGTCGTGGGAGGGGCTACAGATGTGTATGCAGCAGTCCAGTTGTAAAAATATTTCATGGGCAATTGTAGGAGTAAAATAAAATTTGCTGGCGATGGGATGTGGGGGGGATGATCACACAGTTCAGATGAAATTGCTTCAGACAGGAGTTTCCCAGTTGAGTACCCTTGATGTAGGCCTAGTTGGTAGATATATCATTACATCAGTGTTTCCCAGTTCGGTCCTCAGGGACCCACGAACTGTCCTCATTTTTTAAGATGGATGAAAAATCTGTCCTGGAGCTCGGAGGGAACAAAACATGGACATGGTCTCCAAGGGCCCGTTTGGGAAACACTGTTGCACATTATTGAAATTACACATAATAATTAAGGAGGATATGAGGGTGATGGTTTATATTTTCAAAGGGGATGGTTTTCATAAGTTTTTTGCCAATGGGGATAGTATCCACATGCATCCTATAACAACTTGAGCTCATGTTCCAACTCCTTATCCTCGTATGGGTGGCAGGGACCAAATGACGTATAACTGGTGTTGCAGAATTAAATTGAATGAATATGCATGTCACCTGATTTTTCTGATGGATGTCTGTGAGCCGTAGGTTTTGTCACGTTACAGTCCAGGTATCAGAACTGAAGAACTTATTCTTACCATGGCTTCTGCCAGCTGACATATTGCATTTGCTCTTAAAGAAAACCCTGCATGACCTTTTCTGCTTCGTTCCATAATATCCTTCGGATTCACATAAGGGTCTTGGCTTCTAGCTCACAGCTTTATTGACCTTCAGGGGGAAATTTTGATGTCCTGCAGCATTAGAAAAATATATACCATGTCTCAGCCCAATGCCCCCCCCCCCCCCAAAAAAAACTACGATTGACATGAAAAACAGCTGATGTTTATAAGACGAGCAGGAGATAATGGTGCAGTAGAAAGCTACCTTCTAAGCATCCATGCTGCCTAATTTTGTGGCTGCCGTTCTGTGCCAGTATTCTCACCACACAGTAGCCGAGGTGCTGAATTTGTGGAAGAAGGAGCAGGTACCTCTGCTGGGAGCTGGAAGGGGTTGAAAGGGTGGTTTGATGTTACAGGTTCAATGGTTAAAAAAAAAAAACAAATCATATGGTAAAAATTCCACGGCTTTTGTTTCCTCTATTTATGCCACATTCAAAGACGCGCATTGTATCAGAACAACAATATCTGTTGCTGCTGCTATTAATAAGAATAATGATAATAACTACAATGTTGTATTATAAGATATCTTAAGTAGCCCATGTCCCTTGAAAGAGCACTTTGTTCGTATTACACATAACACCAGTTGTGTTTGTATTATGGGGCTGAATCTGCAACTTAATAACGGCGGCTGCAGGGAAAGCTGCTCTCACTCAAGGTGAAAGAAGATCTGACTTTTGTATTTAGAGGATTTATTTTGATGTGATGAACATACCAAAGAAATCACTGACAGGCGGAGGGACAATACCTTAGAGTGCCATGCCGATGTTTCCCAGAATTATTCCTTTGAAGGTAGCATTAATGATACTTAATCTGCAGCTAGAAAGTAACATAAAAGAGAATATGAGAAGTGGAAATCTCATTGGCTGCTAAAAATAGACTGCAATCATTAATAGGAAGATAAAGGCCATCTAGATACAATGGCTGTGTGTGTGTGTGTGTGTGTGTGCGTGCGTGCGTGCGTGTGTGCGTGCGCGCGCGTGTCTCTGTGTGTGGTTTTATATCTATATCCAGATGTCTCCACAATGTGATTAAAACTTATTTTGATGTAGTGAGGACCATTTTTTCAGTTCACAAGAGGAAATTGAATTTTATGAACATCTGTGACTGCAATAAAGAAACTAAAAATGTCAAAAGTCTTGTATTTTGTTTGGTTATTTATGGTTAAGTGCTGGGTCAGGGTTAAGGTGTCATTTTTGAGGTTAGGGTTATGCCCATAGAAACGAATGGACGTCTCCACAAAAATATGGATACAAACGTGTGTGTTTGTGTTGATATGTGTATATGCCTGTGTGTGGAACCATCCAATGCTTGCATCACATTTGAGGCAACCAGCCTGCTGCTCTGGGGAATCTTCTCCTCCTCTTCCTCCTCTGGCTCCAGATCTCTCTGTTGTACAATCTGTAGTTGTATTTATATGGGGTGTGGTATGACACAGTAGGCCTGCTGCACCCAAATAGAGGAGCGGTCCCTCTTCCTGGCGATCAACCCATCCCCCCCCCCCCATGGGCATCCGCAGCTGAACAGATGCATAATCCGTAATGGAACGCTGCATCGGCACAGTTCACAGAATAAAACACGTCTTTGTCTGGGCTGAAGTATTCATAATCAAACCTGCATCTGTCACCTAGTCCACAGCATCCTCTATTAAAAAAAGGGATCCAGCTAATCGATTAATGAAATTGGGGGGGGGGCCATTAGCAGCTAGGTGAGCCGGGCTTCACTGGTTGAGGACTGGGTTCCTCCCGACACATGTGACGATAATACCTGAAACCTGAAACTTGAAACTTGAGCGACGAGGTGGGTGAGGTCACGGCTTGCCTTCCTCCGTGTATGACAGCTTGCAGTCGGACGGGGAACGTAGACGATGCTGAGGATTTAAAAGCGCGGAGAATCCAGCCGCTTCCGGCTCTCGACCTTTTTGTCCGGCAGTGCGATTGGACGACCGTTTAGGGCAGGGATTACGGGACAGTGGCAGAGGAGGAGCGAATCTGGGGAGCCCTGAGAGAGCAAAAGCCGCACAAAGTACCTGCGTCGCGCCTGTGGCTCTGTGCCCCTCCTCTTCCTCCTGCCCCACCTCCCCGTGCCCTCGATCAGGGATCAGGAGCTCAGGGGCTGATGCGACTCTGTCGACTCGCTCAGTGTCGTGGCAGCTGACCCCGGGATCAGAGGCGGGAGCCGACGCCGAGCCGGGCCAAGACTGTGCAGAGCCTGGGGCCATGGATCACGGGCAGGGCTCACGTCGAAGGGGTGAGTGGTACCTCCAGTGACCCACTTATCTTTCTTCATCCGACCACCCCGACATCACCTTCACCGCCATTCTCATCAGGCCACGGAACTCCGCCTGGCCCCACATGCCTCATGAAGGCTTCATTCTCCTCTTGGATGACCTCTGCAGACCCAGACAGCTCGTGGTCCTTTTTGGGGGAGTCATAAGGAGCACAAGCTGCCTGGCATTTTGTCATCGTCACACTCAGCCAGTACTCAGCACAGGTGCGGTTGTCAGCATGCACACCTGCCTTTGTTGCTTAGTGGTCACAAGTACTATAAATGTTCATTTATTGCTTTAGAACGGCGATCCATACCCTCTTACCCAAACTCTCACCCTATGCAATCACAGCTTTTTCCATCCATGCATTTTTCAATTTATTTCCCCCCCCAAATATATTATGCTTATGCTATGTAAAAGGAATTTAATTCAGCTCTTCTAGTAGATTTAGAGAGTGACATTGTAGCTGAGGGATACTTGCCTCGTTCCTACTGTTGTCTGACCTGTGGGTGGGGTTAACTGCCTGCCCCCAATTTGTTTAGGTGATGTTAAGTCACCTGGTGGCTGAGGTCAAGTGTTGAGTGTCACTGGTTTGATATTTTCTGATTTGTAATGCAAATACTACATTTCTGTTTCATGTACAGTAAGATTTAAAGTTAGCTGTGATTGCCATGTGGCCTTGTGAAATAAAGGAAAATGGCATGTATTAGTGACACAACACGGCTACTAAATTTATATTTGATCACACTGCATCTGGTGCCATGGGGTATTTCCTGTGCATGCGGCATATCGGGAGTTTCATTGCAGTATTTATTTCTGCAGACTCCTGGCTTTTTCTCCCTTTACCCCTGCATAAGGGGGGGTTTCTCCTGGGACAGGTGCTGCAGTTCTGTGTGGTTTGTGCTTCAGCAGATCCCCTTAAGGAGATCTGAACTATTTCCTGTTATAGTTTTAGTCTATGCATCCATTTTTATTTGGATATTACAGTACTATATTTATAATATAAGGTGTTCTCTTGACACACAGGATTGGGGCTAATGTTATTTCACAGTTTAGATCAGCTTAATTCGAGCATGAAAGTCTAATTAGTAGGTTTATAAATCTTAGTCCATTTGTTTGTCTTTGCCTTTATTATATATTGTGTAAGATATCTAGAGATTTACTTCTACCTTTCACATATATACAGCAATTATTTTCACTTATATACAATATTCAGGCTTGATTTATTGATCTTGACTGTTATGTGCTCTTAAGTTTTATATGTATTTCATAAGAGTTCCTGAAGTAGTTATTAAATTAGCTTTGCAGAATTGTGTTGAATTTCCCTTGGGATTTATCAGTGTAAGTAAGTTACTTGGTGTTTATGATATGCAGAGGCCTTGCAGCCAAAATCCAGGCCTTAGGAAAAAAAAACATTTTATTGATATTCCTACATCTGGTCGTATATGATAACTTTTTTCAAGAAAAGGTAATCTGCAGGAGTCACATCAGCGATTCCTTGCTTTAAGGCGCTTTTCATGATAAGCTCACAAAAACAATTATTTTTCCGTTTTAAATCGTGGGAGGAACGATCAGGCTTTGTTCATAAAACTACTCCCTTAATGACATTCATGCAAAGCTTTGTGGTGCCCTGTGTTTGGTGGTTATAAACCAGCCATGTTTTCCTTACTGAACCTGAGGTGTGAAAGAACCCTCTTGTTCTGAGAAAAATAATAAATATTTTAAGCATTACAATGCAAAACCTAACTGTCAAGAATGTGACCGATCATCACAGGTATTAAATAATGAAGACGCTTATTATTTATTTATTATTTTATAAATAGCCCTGAAAAACAAAAACAAGGCAGAATTATGAGCCGTGATCCATGGTAGACTATTGTCTTTGCATGCATGGAAGTGTTCATTGACTCTGGTGAGATGCTATTCAAGTGAGGTATGAATGTTGAGTCATAAGTATGTAATTTATTGCAGGATTAAATGTTGAATTACTAATGGATGCTTGATACCAAAAGGATTATTGTTGCATGGAAGGTTAAATTCAGGAGACACAGAAGGAATGAATGGGGCATTTTTGATGAAACAAGGGGGAGACCTGTGACAGGGCAACTTTAACAAGGGTCTTCAGTCTGGCTTTCAGTAATTTTCGAGCCTTACTGGGGACATGCCACTGGCTTCAAGTTCTGTACGTCTTTTGGGGACAGGAGGAGATGGATTTTGGCATAAGCGTGGATGGGAGAATAGAACACGAACTGAAACGGGCTTTGGGTGATGGAAGGTGGCTTTGTGCGGACTTGTGTGCTGGGGGTGACAGGAAAGGAATACTCTGAAGCAATGCTGAGTGAGGTGGCCTCCTCGCCACATTACATCCAGCACCTCATCCCGGACACTCAGACAGTACTTGGGCGAATCACAGCAATTAACGTGCTCCATTTGTGCAAAGAGAAAATCCCAGTTATTAATCCCTCCATAATCCGATGCCATTTTTTTTTTAACCCATAACAGCACTGCTTTCCGCCTGAATTTCTCGATGAAGATGTTTTTAAGTATGTCATGTCATACAATACTGTTGTTACGTTGCTGTTTGTTATTATGTCATATGTCGAATATGTTCATATGTTCAGTGCTAGGACTGCAGGTGCTGTCTGAACTTGTGCACCATGTTCCAACTTGAAGTGCTTTTAGAGCAAACATTTTATACTTGAGGTGTGTGTGTGTGGGGGGGACGGTTATGTACATATTACTTTGTGGGGACCAAATGTCTGGTTATTTTGATGATGTGAGGGATCATTTTTATAAACTCAATTTTATAAAAATCTGTAATCCAAAATGGCAGAAGTCTTGTATTTTGTCTGGTTACTTATGGTTAAGGTTAGGGCTGGGTAGGGGGTAAAATTGTTATCTTTGGGATTAGGGTTTTGTCCACAAATGAATGTGTGTCAGTGTGTGTCTGTTTTTCAGTCACCCTGTTTGAGGAGGGGGGGGGTTTGTTCGTTCAGATGTGATCTCTGCTGACATCAGCCCTGGGCACCTTGCTCCTCACAGAGGAGCTCTGGGAATGCCACCTTCCTGTAACACACACACACACACACCAGCACAAAGTGGCCCGGCTCTCTCCAGTCAGTTTGGACCAAGGAAAGTCAACCCTCTTCTCAGGATGTTCATGCCTGAGGTGGATTTCTCATCAAACACGGCTCACAAAGGATATGAGCTGCCCATTGTCTGCAGTGGGAACGTCCAACGGGGTTTGCTGGGCATGAGGGACCTTAATGGCTATCGTCCTGTAACTGGGTCATAGTGCCCACTCCCCCTCCCATTAAATTAAATTGTGTCTCATGGGGATTTGTCATACTTGACTGCAGTTGTTTTCCTTGCTTCTTCTTTTGAATTTAAAAAGTTCCCTTGTTGGTGCAGGGACCTTGGTACCCCACTGTCCCAGAGTCCGATTCCATTCCCACGTTCGTGTCTTCCATGCGGCTGTGACCTCCCAAGATGTCACCTGGAAAACGGAGAATCCCAGAGGCGCCGGACGCAGTATCAGCACCACATTCTGATGACGATTCTCAGTAGCCATATTCTCATGCTGTGATGAATGACCCCCCAAACCGTAATAAAATGGTTTTCAAAAAGTCTGAACTACTGGACTATGCAGACATCCTGAAAGCGTTGTGGTTTCTAGCCACATGCTTTCAACATTTCTTCATTTCAGTTCATAAAACACCAAGGCAAGCATGCAGCAAAAATCCACGTGATTATAACCAGCTGAACATCCTCGATGATTTACAATATCAGTTTTTCTTGTTTATAAATTCTCCAGCCCTGTGTAGAGTTTGCATGTTCTTCTGATGTTTGAGTAGCTTTCCTGTGGGTAACCAAGTTTCCCTCCCCACTGTAAAAAAGATGTGTCAAAGTGTGAGTGTGTGCTGTGAGGGTCTGTCTCCTGTCTTGTGCCCTGGTTTTCCTGGGAGGCTGGCAGAGGCTGCAGGTTCTCCATAACCCTGTACTGGATAATCTTCACACGTGTATTGAATCACATTTTTATTAAAGGACTTTTGTAGGTTTGCAGGTCAGCCTCTTGATTTCGAACTAGGAAACATGAGTAAAATGGTGGCAAAGTGGAATGAGCACTAAGGGACCAAAACACATGAAAATTTTATGCTCGGCTTTCAAGGCATATGCATGCTTCAGTGGAAATGCTTGTGGGCCTGCCGCATTGTAGATCCTGAAGATAAGTTTACCCATGGTATGGACATTTCCAGAAATTTGCGTAAGAAGTCACCAATCACCTATCATAGTGGCAGTTGGCCACTACCACACTCAAACCCAAAAACACCAGTCCTCACTGACGCCCTGTCCAGCCTTTCCAAAACCAGTGGATTTGGCCGCTTGATTCACAGAGCGGGGTGATATCCAAGCCATTCATCCCCAGCATGGCTCCCTAGGGTAAAATTGCAAAGCAGGAGACGATGTGGATCATAAACTTAACTCGGCACCCTCATTCCGAGAGGATTTGCTCAGGGTTGGATTTACTGTAATTATAGCCTCAGAATACGGAAAGCGTCTCCCAGCACACTACATTGTTCACTGACAGTGTCTTTTGTATGGTAGGGCTGTTTCTCCTGTGCGCTTGCTTGAATCCTTTTGCTCATTTGGTTCAGTTCATCTCCACACCCACCCTGCTGCGCAAGGACACATGGAATGGCTTTCAGTATGATTACTGTGCAGCTTAGGGTGGAAGCCTCTCATTAAACCCTTACAAGGGTTGTTTGGCAACACATGGATAAGGTACAGATAAAATCTCGTGATGCCAGCGGTCGCCGAGGAAACCCCTCACATATAAGGCTCCAACTGAGGCTACTCCATGAGATTTTTTAGGAAATTCTGGGAAAACTGATCCTGACTTGAGTTGTGGAGCCTTATATGAACTGCGGTCTTGTTCCTCATTGTCATCATTTTCGTTTTCAGTTTTCAAGTCAGGACTAACTTCTGTTTACTCAGCAGATACTTTCATCCACAGGCCAAATCCCCCCTCAGTGTTGTCACTTTCCTGCATCTTCAGTTTCCTATGTTATATTTTAGGGCCTTTTGTGTAAAGGAGTTTTACTGATTCACCCGTGTTTCCCGACCCCGTCCTCCTGGTTACAGCAGAAAGAAAACTGAAAAGATGCAGCTGAAACTGAGTCCGGTCTCATTATTGTTGATGATCATTAAGGATATCGAAGGATTTTTGTGAACAGCCCATGCAAATTTGTTTTGTATATCTGGTGTATTTTGTCTGGCTTCATTTTCCAGCTTTTTTGGCTTATAATTTAAAAGAATATAATAATTGAATAAAAATTTTTTTAAAAGTTTTTTTTACATAAGGTCTTTGATTTTCTCATTTTATTTTGTTGTTGCTAACAGGAGATGGCATTCCAAAGGAAAGCAGTCCATTCATCAACAACACAGACAACGACACAGGAACGCTCTACGATAGGAAGAACATGGCTCTCTTCGAGGTGCGTTCCAGCACATTCCACCATATTCTGAGTTTTTCTGATGCCTCTGTTCATCTACGATAGGGTCAGTTTGTGTCTGTTTTTGGTTAAAATCATGGATGCTGCCAAAATTTTTGTTTTAGCAAAGCCAAGGTGGGGAGGAATGAGTGGTAAAGGCTGCCGCCTTTTTCCAGAAGATAAAATGGGCATTGGGCCAGGGGTGGGGTTCAGGGTCTAGATCCGTGTTCTAGGATGGAGAGCAAAACCAGAATCTGGTTGCATACCATCATAAGTGAGGTAGAGGTGAATGTGTGGGCTCGTCACCAGACTTTACCCCACAGTCCCCTTCCCCTTTGTATGAATTGCTTTCAGATTTATAGACAGCGGTTGCTGAGAAATGTATCCTGTCTAAAGGTTGTACATTAGGGGATTCTAAGCACTGATCTGCAGGCAGTACTGGCCTGTGGCCAATATTTCACCAGGCTCCAGAAGACCTGGGTATATGCAATTTTTCAGTCTATTTTTTGTACACATTTACCTGGTCGGCAAGTTTTATAGTATACTGCACAGTCCGGTACAGGAATGGGAAAAGTTTAGAAATCTCTGTTCTGGGTGAATACCCTGTACTGCCCTGATTTTAATTGATTGGCCACCTGGAGTACTATTTGTTGTGTGTAGGTTTGCTGTATGGTGTTGAGCAAGATTCCAGCTGCTCAATTCACCAATAAAATAATGGGTTCAGCATTACATTACAATTTAAGTTGCCAACATCTGCAATGTTCCTTATTCAGTGGATCAAAGACCTCACAGCCCTTTGGTTCTGTCCCTGGCTTTAGCCTTTCATACCGCAAAAATAGCCATTTTCGTCTTATAGTGTATAAATAAAGTAAATGACAGGGTATTGAACGTATTTCTATACTACTTCATGAATCTGGAAGAGTCCTGAGTCTAGGGAGTTATTCTTGGTTGACAAATCCAAGTGTTTTGTTAAATTTTGACTTGTTTTTCTGCTCCGAAGTATGACTTTATATACAAAAAGCCGTAAAAGGTCCTGCACTCTACAATTAAGAGGAGCCACTGGAGCCGTTTGGCGTGACGAGAGCAGGTCTGGGGTGCGGGGAGCCCAGCGTATCTCTAACAGCCCTGACTTTGGTTCTGCAGGAGGAGATGGACAGTAACCCCATGGTCTCCTCACTGCTCAGCAATCTGGCCAACTACACCAACCTCACCCAGGGGGTCATCGAACACGAGGAGGAAGATGATGACGAGGGCCAGAGGAAGAAGGCTGTCAAGGTGGGCGCTCTTTCTGTGATCTTCTGACTCTTTCCTTTTCGAGGTGGCCAGGTTCAAGTTGTCTTGTCCAAGTCTTGGGTGTGATTGCATACCTGAAATTGCTCTTGAATACAAGAAGCAATGCGGTCTCTGTAAAACTGCTGAAACCACTTCCGTATTGTGACTTTCCCCAGTTTTCCCCAGCGAGAAAACAGAGAGCAGCAAGAATGTTGTCCCTCCATTAGCAGCCTTGCCCATTCGCTTCTTTGTCATGGTGGGGCTTCTGGGAAAGCTTTCCCACATGAGAGGTGCTGGCATCTCCATACAAGTGACACGCAGCCCGCTTCCCCCTGAAACGTCCCTCCAGGCCATAAGGACTGTGTCCGTGGCAAAGCAATGTGGGTTATGTTTTGCTAAGCATTTTGAAAGAAAACATGCAGGAATTAGCATTAAGTTGCTGCTGCTACCTTGTGGCTTTTTGCAGTTCGTTGCAGATTGCAAGAAGGGGGGACTCTGATATCCTCCTGAGATCCGAGGAAAGTCATTAATATTGATTTAACATATTGATTTGACAGGAACAGGAAGTTGGCACGGTCTCACCCCAGCAGATGTGTTGTTCTAAAGCCCTGACTGCCCTCTGTAAGGAACAGCAGGACTTAGAGTGGCACGTATAGAATGAGAGATATGAGCAAAACACAATGTCCCCTACAGGGGACATTAAATAATTCCTGGATCTCAGAAGTATATAGCTGCTGTTCCTAGTAGCTGCGTATAATGAAAAGAGGGGGTATTTAACTCTGCCACATTGTGTTACGGTAATCCTGCATTTGATTATCTCTTGGAACTCAGAAATTCCAGGATAAATGACATCACGTCCGACAATCTCCCGTTCGAGCTCCACATCTCAGAACAAACATGGCTGCCTCTATGAACACGTCGCTGTGTGCTGTTGCTTTATATCTTAGCAGATTTGGAGTGAGATTGTTTGTTTTTTTTCTAAGGTGTACAAACAAGAAACACAAACTAGTCAAACCTCATTTAAAGCTTTTTAAAATATGTTAGTATATTCATAGTGATATTATTTTTTCAAGAGGCAGACAAACTACAAAGAAACAAAATAACCTAACAAGTCTGGTAAAAATCTGATATTGCATGCTAGGATACTGTTTACGGTCATGATTTGGTCTTCTATAAATCAAACACATGCAATTATATTTAGATTTGCTCCTATAAATAGCAGATGCTTTTGTACAAAGCAACAAGGGAGAGAAGTAGCACATCACAAACATATAGCTGTGGAAAAAATTCAGAGACCACAGCAAATTTTTTTGTTTCACTTATCTCTCAAATTATGGGTGTGTGCCTGTGAAAAAAAAAAAATATATATATATATATACACACACATATAAATATATATGTGTGTGTGTGTGTGAAGGTCACCTGATGTCATCCCATTATTTATGAGAAAGTGTCGGATAAGTGAACGGTCATCTCTGGCTTTAGAATATTGCTTCCACTCTTAACCTGACTGGTTTCTGGTCATTCCCAGTGTCTCCTGCTCTGTTCGGCCAGAGAAGAATAATGAAAGTAGGGAGCGAATATAATTTCTCGAATTTTTCATAACAGCAAGCATACAAACAGTACTACTCAGTGACAACTTTACTGAATCAACTGAGCAAATTATAAGTGACGCATTGTTTAAATTTTAGTTATACGTTTTGTGAAATTCCACAATTGTGAAAATTGCGAGATGTTTAACTTAAAATGTAATTGTAAGCACTGTATTTTGTGGTGACTGGTAGTTTAACTAGCAGTATGCATCAGACTGTGTATGTAAAGTAAATATTTTTCTAAATTGTACTAAAATTGTAGTTTAGCTCTTAAATTGTACGCAAAAGACAAACATCCAGTCATTCTAAGCAACCATACAGCTAGTTGGGATCCTGGGAAACGCAGGGCTAAAAGGAAAGCATGCATTAAGGTCAGTCAGGAGGCAGCAGTTTACCTGTATTGCACGTCTGTGGATATTTTGAAAGAAACCACACTAGCTAAAGGAAACCCATACAACCACAGCAGAAAAATAAAACGCTAAGTTTGCGATAAATGGAGCCGGATTCAAACTGTGACTTGTGAGGTTGCTGCAGACCTTTTCAGGTACGTGTTCTTGGTTGTGAGGATGGTCGTTTCATCCTGACGTGGGTATCGTAACAGATATTAAGGGGATAAGGTGTCCCCGAGATCGGTCAATGTTCTGGGCTACAAATTGCATACTTTCCCCTTCTTTTATTAATTTACAAATGAATGTGTTTTTGTGTGCCCCCCTACCACAGAGCCCCCAGATGGGCACCTTTATGGGTGTGTACCTGCCCTGCCTGCAGAACATCCTGGGTGTCATCCTGTTCCTCCGACTGACCTGGATCGTGGGCACAGCGGGCATTATGGAATCCTTAGCCATCGTCTCCATGTGTTGCACATGTGTATGCAATCTTCCTCTTACTCTTCCTGCAACCTCTATTAATAATAATAATAATAATTCATTACATTTATATAGCGGTTTTCTAGGCACTCAAAGCGCTTACATACAAGGGGGGGGATCTCCTCAACCACCACCAGTGTGCAGCATCCACCTGG
>JABFDZ020000037.1:12016825-12051915 GCA_019775955.2 Pollimyrus isidori
TTAGTTAAGTTCTCCCCAAGCGAGCTTGATGGGTCGAATGGCCTCCTCTCGTTTGTATAGTTCTTATGTTCTTATAAGCAGTTGCACATTAGGTTACAGATGCATCTTCTGTTCTGCTGTATTTCCTTCTAGATGCAAAGCAGAGTCGTAATATGCGTTCCTTACCAGATAAGTCATTACAAATGGTGGATGGACCTTTCTTGCATATTCAGGCAGATAATACATATACCATGAACATACCACACATATGCGCGCACACACACACACACGCGCACGCACACACATGCACACACACACACACACACGCACGCACACATATATATACAGTTGACTGCAAATCTTGCGGTCAAGGTGAAAGATCAGGCCATTTATCCAGCACTTCTTGCGCATTTCTGGGGGGTTAAGGTCCTTTATCAGCATTACAGTCAGTGCTCAATGACGTCCAGTCCATGGATATCTCAGCACCCAATGGACCTGTGTCTTAACATAATTTAGCCTGAACATGCTGGAAATGATGCCCCCTTGTGTTTGTTCCAGGCATCATGGCCGGCTCAAACCGATCCGGAGACCTGCGGGATGCCCAGAGGTCCATTCCCATAGGAACGATCCTAGCTATAGTGACCACGTCTTTGATCTGTATCCTTCAGCGGGTGGAGACGGTGATGCTGAATGTGATGACATCACTGGGAAAATAGCATAGTGGCAAATGGCAGTGTGTGGCACTGTGGGGAATCCAAGCACCATGCACGGTGCCCTTTGACCCCAGAGGCGGTGTTTTCCTCAGTCACCCTCTGCAGATATCTCTTGCGTTGTGTTGTTCGGCACCTGCATCGAAGGTGTGGTTCTCAGAGACAAGTAAGCCTTGCTTTTCACATTGTTTGGTGAGATGACATCTGTGAATGATTATACAGAGCAGTATGTGAGAAGAGAAAAAAACAACACACAGCGTCTGTTTTCAGCACATCGAAAACATGCAGGAAAACGAGACCTGCTAAAGAATTTTGAGATATATTAGATGTGAGTCAGTTGCTGTTAATTTCCTTTGAATGGTCCCACCCTGTGGATGGAGTTGGAAGGGTTTCCCTGCTGGGCATTTCATACATACACACACACACACACACAGGCGTTGCATGTTATAGGGACGTCTGTCCTGTACATGAGTATAATGAGGCATTAGAGACTCGGTCTGGCCTGGAGTTCTATAGACACACCCTTGCATAACCATTTTGTCACTTCCAGTGGTAGCTTTTGCTGCCCTATTTCCAAATAATGACAATTAAAAAGCTTTTTAATCAGTGTTTTTACTTTTGCGTCTGTACTGTACATGCATGGACAAACTCATGTACGCACGCGTGTGTCCGTGTTGCAGGTACGGAGACTCCGTGAAAGGGAACCTGGTGATTGGCACTTTGTCCTGGCCCTCGCCCTGGGTCATTGTCATTGGCTCCTTCTTCTCCTGCTGCGGGGCCGGGCTCCAAAGCCTCACAGGGGCCCCGCGCCTCCTGCAGGCCATCGCCCGCGATGGCATTGTCCCCTTCCTGGAGGTTAGGGTTAGGGTCTGGCAAACGCACACACAGCCACACACGCATGTTCCTCACAATGCCTCCATGACTGGAGCCCCCTTGGTCGTCCACCTCCAGGTTTTCGGTCACGGCAAGGCCAACGGGGAGCCGACTTGGGCCCTGCTGCTGACGGCGGCCATTTGCGAGAGCGGCATCCTCATCGCCTCGCTGGACGCCGTCGCCCCCATCCTGTCCATGTGGGTGCCGCGTCCTCCTTTTATGGAAGTGACTTTGCTCATGATTTCAGTTGGTCGTTGGGTCATAGTCCAGATTTTTAAACGTTTTGACCAAAATTTATTTCCCAAAAATTTCAATCTTCATGCCTTTTTCAGAAACTGTACAGTTTTTATCGTTCCTTTTATTGTTCTTAATACTCTTTCTCTGTTACATCTTTTGCTATTTCGTGGGAAATAACAAGGTCTGTCTTTTCATGTTTCGTTCTGGAGTTCAACCATCTGGTAAATCCTTCTTTCTATCTTTTCTTTGAAATTGTGCAGGTTCTTCTTAATGTGCTACCTGTTTGTCAACTTGGCCTGTGCGGTTCAGACCCTGCTTCGTACCCCTAACTGGAGGCCCCGCTTCAAGTTCTACCACTGGTGAGCCGTTTATTCACTTCAAGTTCCTCGTATATGCGGAAATCAGCAGGGAGGGCTCCATCATTGGCCCTGAAGGTCACACCTTGGTGCTGTACGCTGAGCCACCAACCTGGCCGCAATATAACAGAAACTAAAATCTAATGATGCGTATACTCAAAGCGGTATCACCTATCACCAAAAATTATATATATGGACATTGAGTTTTCATGGTAATGAATACCACCATAAACATCAAGTTCATGCCACTTCAGACTTCAGCTGAGCTATAATTATCTTTCTGAGAGACTTGGGGATATAGCCCCCATTACGGAGATGGCTCCCTTCCCCCCTTTTTGGTTAGATGCTCTAAACCCTCCCTTCCATCTCACACCGCATGGTACATTCCAAGGATCCCAGCAGGCTTTGTGAAGGAACCGGCTATCAACCTTTGAAGCAAGCCAAAACAAGCATTTTGTGTCATTTCTGAGGCATTTAGGGCACCCTGCAGGCTTTTTGGGGTTTCTCCTCCAGAGCTGTTTCCCCTCGTTCCCACAGGGCCCTGTCCTTCCTGGGGATGAGCCTGTGCCTTTCCCTGATGTTCATCTCGTCTTGGTTCTACGCCCTGGTAGCCATGGTGATTGCCGGGTGCATCTACAAGTACATCGAGTACAGGGGGTAAGAGGAACATCCCCATACAGCAAAGCACGGGTTGTATTTATTTCATAAAATCTGATTTTCCAGGAGAAAGAGCAGGGGAATTAATGCATCTGAATCCTCTGAGAGCACCTGATTTTATTCTTGAGCTTAAAAAGGCTCTTAACTATTGAAGATAATGAAAATGATGTATTTTATTTATATCGCCTCATTTTTTTCTCAGCATTTGTTTAAAATATGCACCGTTTCCCTGATTTTGCATAGTGTGACATCCAGGTGATGCTTATGAGTAGATCTCCTCCTGTCCCTCTGGTAAGCACATGTGCTGTATGAGCTTTCTTGGAGTCCAGCCAGCCGATGATGCCTGATGTCATAGCAGCCCGGCCCTTCCTCTCTGACACACACCCACGCACACACACAGCAAGCTTATTGCTGCCCTCTCTTATCTCCAGGGCTGAGAAGGAGTGGGGTGACGGGATCCGGGGCCTTTCCCTCAACGCCGCCCGCTACGCCCTGATGCGTCTGGAGGAAGCACCACCGCACACCAAGAACTGGAGGTGAGGCGTGGAAGGCGTGAAGCGTGTACAGAGCCCACTGGCACGTTCCACACCCCTCTCCGTCCTCTTGGAAGTGATACAGCTTCTCCTACCATAATTCCCAGATTTCACTCTCTGCCTTTGCGAACGTCGGCATACTCCTCTTATTTCCATGAATTTATAACATTATTACTCATGATTTATCTCAAAGTTTAGGGAATTATATAAATTAAGCAGAACCAGTAAATTCAATGCAGAAACCAGTAAAGCCCATTGTTTCATTCTATCATAAATTGTCGCCATGGTAATCTGAGGATGGTTTTACTGTTTTGTTTTTTTTATCCCGGAGGCCTATGAAATTACTCTGCTGAAAGATAAACCCCCAGCATGGGAAGCTGCCAGACCCACGCATATGGGGACTTTGTGGTGGAATCGAGGTCACACAAGCTGTTCTCCGGCCCAATCCCGCGCCGGGCCTCTCCTGTTGATATCGATTTGTCGGGCCATCTGGTGCCCTTCAGCTCCGTCCCTCCTTCCCGTTGCATTGCCGGTGTCCCATAAGCCTCTTACCGAGGCCGCTTCACTTTCAGTTCAGCCTCATTTGGCCCAAAATATTCCTGTCCGCTTTAGCAGAATCTCCTTTTTTATTTATTATTTGGGCAAAGAATGCAAGTTCAAACAACTCTCAGGCTCCCCCCGTAAAAAATATGCTGGTGGCTTGATTTCTGTTTAAAATGCACGACCACAGGAAGCCGGCTTGGTTCAGCAAGGCATAAGCAGGAAGCCCATCTGCTCCTCTCTGCTTTCAGTTTGGGATTTTAGGATTTCAGCCCAGTAAATATGACTGGGAAATGTGTGCTCCAGCTGGGTAGGGGGCCTTCACTCTATTGGGGGTTTCCAGAGGGGCTGCTGTTCCCCGTGCTCTGCAGTAGCGGTGGTGTACCATCATCATGTTGTATCCCCCCTCTACACCCCCCCCCCCTTTCCCCCATTCCACTCTCAGGCCCCAGCTGTTGGTGCTGCTAAACCTGGACTCAGAGCTGGCGGTCAAGCACCCGCGTCTGCTCTCCCTCACCACCCAGCTAAAGGCCGGAAAGGGCCTCACCATCGTGGGCTCCGTCCTGGAGGGCACGTACCTCACTAAGGGGCTGGAAGCCAAACGGGCCGAGCAGGTGAAGGAGAGTGCATCCCGGAACCAGTCAGCTAACTTATTTGTTGCCGTTTTCATTTGCATTTGTATTGTTCCTAAACCGGAGTGAACTGGTCTTAATAGGCCAATATGTGTGTGAAGGCTGCCCTCTTCTGGTAAACTAGCAGAATGCCTCATTCTGCCAAAGACAAGAAACTGCCTAGGACTATTGAATGATAGTATTAGATTGTATTATTATTACTTGACAGTTGGCTGCCATGTCAGTGTTGAGGGATTATTTTGTGTTTAATTGTTTAGGTGTTTCTATGCACAGAATTCAGCTGTGAAGGACTTCAATAGGCTTTCGGAAGACCAAGATTTCGATCCAGTTCTTCATTATAGCATTTCACCACAGATTGTAGTTGGTATTGCTGATAGCCTATTTATTTGTGTGTGGCATTTCAGCCTTATTAAATGATGTTCTGCTTGTTTCTGTACCCTACCCATGTGTGTGCAGAACATCAAGTCTACCATGTCCACAGAGAGGACAAAGGGCTTCTGCCATGTGGTGGTGTCGTCCAATATGCGCGACGGCTTCTCCCACCTGATCCAGTCGGCCGGCCTCGGTGGCATGAAGCACAACTCTGTGCTGATGTCTTGGCCCGGGAGCTGGAAGCAAGGTGTGGACCATGCCTGCCTGACCAACTTTGTCGGTGGGTCCCCCTTTCTTCACTGTCGGGTCAGGTGGCACCTGAGTGAGCGATTGTGGCGGCCAGGGACTAGGATCCATGTCCAATTCGTCCTACAGAGACCGTGCGGGAGACCACAGCCGCGCACCAAGCTCTCCTGGTAGCCAAGAACGTGGACAACTTTCCCGCCAACCAGGACCGGCTAAATGAGGGGACGGTGGACGTGTGGTGGATCGTGCACGACGGCGGCATGCTTATGCTGCTGCCCTTCCTGCTACGGCAGCACAAGGTGAGTCTCCACGGAGCCACGGGCGTTTTCAGCCAGTCAGCCTACCATGCACCTCCCATCTCTGCACCGTCTGGAATGTAATAGGCCATAATATGCCCTTCCCAACCCAGTCCCGAGAGTTTAGACCAGGGGTGAGTAATCTTATGTGCAAAGGGCCGGTGTGTATGCAGGTTTTTGGGATAACCTGTAGGTCAGCTGTGGAACAGGTGAACTAATACATTAACAGAATGCCTTACAGAGGGTTGCTGGGTATTCAGAAGCAAGCGGGTCGCCAGCTCACTCATACATTTTCAAGAAAACGTCTGTGTGCTTAGTCAGTTTTTTTTAAATTTACTGAAAGTTCATTGGATCATAGGAGGACCGAGTGAGTTTTGGTAACCGATGCTGTAACATATGATGAGGAAGCCCATCTTCGGATCATTGGCAGTCTCATCTCGAACATTACAAAAAAATTGACTTTGAGTTTTGGACATTTGTTCTTCAGTTACCAGGAGCGTCAGCAACACCAGCATCGCAGCAATGGTTATTGAAATAGAGCCCAAAGGTTGTGGGTTCAAGTTCCTTGAGAGCCACTTGGTGACACTTCGAACATCCAGCGCTGTATGTGAATGTGAACAGCTGTCTCACCTTGGGTGAAAGCTTTGACAATGTGTAAGGTCAAGGATGGGCATCGCACTATTTGGGCTGGTAGTGTTAAGTAAGAGGCTGTCTCTGCCATAGGCAAGAGCTGGGAACTCATCCCAGCCTGGAAATAGCTGTATTGAGCTGCAGACCCCTATCTCCTGGGTCGCCAGGAAGACCATAAAATCCCACTAATTCCTGACCTGACCTGCTTGTCATCCATCCCATCAGGTCTGGAGGAAGTGCAAGATGCGCATCTTCACCGTGGCTCAGATGAACGACAACAGCATCCAAATGAAGAAGGATCTGCAGATGTTCCTGTACCACCTCCGGCTAGATGCTGAGGTGGAGGTTGTGGAGATGGTAAATGACAGCTTGGTGCCTTTATGTTCAACCATCCTGAACACAGTGAAGCAGGGAGTCTGGGGGTTAGGGTTAGGGTCTGAGCAGTGGTGTTTAGCAGACAGAATGGCATGCAGCGAGGTGGTAATTGGGTTCCTGCTGAGATTGAATGATCACCTTATACATTTCAGTCAGCTGTTGTTCTTTGTGTAACCCAGCACGACAGTGACATCTCAGCCTTCACCTACGAGAAGACTCTGATGATGGAGCAGCGTTCTCAGATGCTAAGACAGATACATTTGTCTCGGACTGAGCAGGAGAGGGAGGTACGTACAGCAGCTTCTGCGTGATGTTGGCGAGTGGGATTTATGTAGAGCTTTTTGGCAAATTAATGAATCAATATGAGGCTTAAATTGTGAAATAATCAACAAAGGTTTGACTACAGGGTTTCAGTTTTCATCTCTGCCTGGCAAATTACCGACACAGAAATCGGTTTTAAGTTAGCAGCAGGAAGGACAACTGATACATAAGTTATCGAGTCACACAAATAAATACATTTTAGTTCTGTTCTGTCTTTTGGAGTCTCTTTGTTTTGTGCTGTGCCCTTTGATCTCTGGGTAATGGCGTTCATATGGCATTGTTGTTGACTTTACTATGCCTGTTTGGTCATGTGGTGAGGGAGGGACTCAATGAGCAGAGTTAGCATTAAGAGAGGGAATCGGAGAGGGGGGGGTGGGGGGGCGGCGAGGTTTATGTGACAGCGACCGAATGGAAACTTGCGGACTCTCCGGTTGGGGGGGGATGGTGCAGATTCAAAGCATCACCGATGAGTCGCGCAGCTCCATCCGGAGGAAGAGCCAAGGCCGGGAGCGGGCCTCGGGCCGCGGCCGGCGGAACAGCGCTCGGGAGGACCAGGTAGTCCTGCCCCCCTCCCCCTGCTGCCGTGATTCCTGCCCTAAGACGAAGTGGCTTCTAAGCAACTCCAGGGCAGTTGCCCTTAGAGACAAGCTTCCCACCCCCATCCTCCCATCGCCATGTTAGACACTGCCGTGCTCTTACCCGCCCCAGCAAAGTCATCTCTCCAGTAGCACTTCGGAACCCATCAGCTGGCGACCCGCTTGCTTCTGAATACCCAGCAACCCTCTGTAAGGCATTCTGTTAATGTATTAGTTCACCTGTTCCACTGCTTCATTGCAGGAATGTGCCTGTGTATAAGTATACTATATTTTAACTGACTGACTACAGTTCTGTTAAAGCTTGAAATTCATCGCCTGTACCGTGTAAATTCACACTATATGATGTCTCCCTGTGTACACAAGCTGCAAAGAAAGCATTTGAAAATATTGGATTCAAAGGCTGAGGCTGTTTGTAGATGGATCACCGACACCTTGAGTGACGAGTTGTTGCTGTGCTTCATCTGCCATTCGGGGCCATTTCTTGTGTGTTTTTCTCCATTGGCTGCAGCTTTTCAGAAATTCCTTTAGTTTTAAGAGGTTTCCTCAGCTCGCATGGGGATAGACTCCAGTGGCTTCTGTGCCAGACCTAAGGCCGGTGATGTTCCCCCAGCCTCTTCTGTATGTGGCACACATAGTTGACTCCGCCCCCACTGACTCCGCCCCTGCTGACTCCACCCCTCAGGCTCAACTGATCCACGACAGGAACACGGCGTCCCACGGCTCGTCCCACGACTTGCCCAACGCCAAGAGCGATGCCACCCCAGACCGGGTGCACATGACCTGGACCAAGGAGAAGATGTTCAGCGAGAGGAACCGAAACCGTGAGGCCAACGTGGGCGTAAGGGACCTCTTCAACATGAAGCCGTGAGTGTCTCCCTGCTCAGTCCTCCTTCGCAGTCCTACAGCGCCCCTTTACACAATTTCTTCTTCTTGGGGTTATGGGGGAAATAGTGGCAGGAAAATGGCGCTTTTCCACTGGCACACTGGCACCAGGTTGTGCCTGAGCCGTACCGTACCGTGAAGAGGCACTAGTGATTGACTAGTGAGAGCTTTGGTTTTCCACTGCAGAAGGGTCGGCTTAGGAAAGATGTTGCCAGGTATGGAGAATAACAATGATGCAAAACTGAAGACACGCTTATTTACTGTTCACATGGGGTACATGCTCTCTCCGGGTCGGGGAAGGGGTCCTCCGCCAAGTGGAGGAGTTTAAGGACCTCGGGGTCTTGTTCACGAGAGGGGGGATGGAGCAGGAGATCAACAGGCAGATCGGTGTGGCGTCTGCAGTGATGTGAGCACTGTATCTGTTTTTCATGGTGAAGAAGGAGTTGAGTCGAAAGGCAAAGCTCTCGATTTACCAGTCGATCTACGTTCCTACCCTCACCTATGGTCACGAGCTGTGGGTACAAGATCGCAAGTACAAGTGGCCAAAATGAGTTTTCTCTGCAGGGTGACTGGGCTCTCCCTTAGAGATAGGGTGAGGAGCTCGGTCATTTGGGAGGGACTCAGAGTAGAGCCGCTGCTCCTCCGCATTGAGAGGAGCCAGATGAGGTGGTTCGGGCATCTGATTAGGATGCCTCATGGACGCCTCCCTGGGGAGGTGTTCTGGGCATGTCCCACATGGAGGAGGCCCCGGGGAAGCCCCAGAACACGCTGGAGGGATTATGTCTCTCAGCTGGCCTGGGAACGACTCGGGATTCCCCCAGAGGAGCTGGAGGAAGTGGCTGGGGAGAGGGAAGTCTGGGTTTTCCTACTGAGACTGCTGCCCCCGCGACCCGACTCGGATAAGCAGGAGAGAATGGATGGATGAATGAATGGGGTATAACATGGTTTACTAAGTGCTAATTTCTGGTAGCACATCTGCGACAGTTGCCATGTTATGATACCATCAAACGCTAGTGGGAATACCATTAGCTTGTATAAATTGCATATTGAATCCATTCTGTTCAACCATTCTCTAGTACTTTAAATAGGAGGTTGATAGGTTTTGTGTCCTGAATTATCGACAATGCATTAGTACACAATGATATTCAATAGTATTAATAATGAATAATATAGAAAATGCCCTTTTTTCCCTCAGATAATCCATGCGTATTGATGTACATTAATGGTATCTGTGCATTTCGACCAATCAGATGGTGATGGTGGTTTGATCACGCTTTCACCCCTGCTAACCTAGTAAGCAGGGCCATGTGAACTCAGCTATAGCTCGGGTACATCTCACATAATGTACAGTGGAAACCGTCTCTTCACACTAGAGCTTGGGTATGGTTTGGTTCTTGTTGACAGTAGAAAAGCGCCACAAGTTCACTGGCCCCTTTCTGTGCTCACACCTGTTCTCGTGGCCTTTCATAAAGGGTTAAACACCATAGGCTCATTAAAAAGGCACAGAATCTTCCGGTAGCATGAAAAAGAACGGGGACCATAACTCCTGCAGTGGGCTGGACGTAGCTGGCATGGCATTGCAGGCTGACTCTAACGTCATTTGTGCATAGACACGTCTAGCTGTGGTGTCCATATGCATGGCCTGACGTGGACACGTCCATGTTACTTTCACTAAGCATCTCATATTCGTACAGATCATCCAAGTATCTTGTGTCCAAACATCTATATGATTAAATATTTGTGTGTATCTGACAGGACGTTTTGTTTTTTTATGTGCTGGATGTGAGACTTAATACCTACCTGGGTATTAAGTGAATACCATGTTGAAATACGGGGTTCCCTTAAAATCAAAATCAAGAAACTTAAATTGGAACTGAAGGAATATATTGAGATCTAAAATACTGCAATCTGTATTCTTTGTTGGTCAAAAAATGAGGCATCTATTCAGAGATGGATGCCTTGCGATGAAAGCAGGAACCCTAAAATTCTGCAGAAAGCCTCTAAGTGTCTTCTTGTTGTTTTGTTCTGTCTTCCTCCTTCTAGAGAGTGGGAGAGTCTGTAAGTCACATTTCTCTTTGTCTATGCTGTGTGTGCGTGTGTGTGTGTCTGTGTTTGCGTGCGTGTATGTGTGTATGACAATGCTCATGCTCATGCTTTCCATAGCCTTGGGTCGGGCCACGAGGGCTGAGTGGGGGATTTGGGAGTGGCAACCAACCTCCCTCTCAACCCCCAAACCCCCCACCCCTGCTACTGTCCTGTGAAATCGAAAACCCTTTTCTTCCTAGCTGCAACCATATGTATGGTAGCATTCGTGTTGTGGGATATTCATCACTTTCCGCTCTTCCACCAAACCCCCTGAAATGGGGGCCGCCTCGTGGTCAGGAACACAAGAGGGGGGGTTCAGGTTTGCTTACTAGAGCTTTTGAGTGAGACATCATTATCAGGTAGACTTAGCCAGGAAGGCGTCTCTTTCCACGGCATGCCTGCCCAAAAAGCTTTGTGGCTCGCCGTCTGTTTTTCATGTGTTTTAAAACAAGCCATATTCTATCAACAGTAAAACTCATAAGTTTGTTCCAAAATAGCCTGTAATATGACACCTCTGGCAAGGATACATATTTGGCAGGCTCGTGAGACAAACCAGTTTTCAGTAGAGAAGCTTCTAAGTGAATTCTTAAATTAGACGTGCTTCAAGGACATTCCATGCTGACTACATGAAATTTAATTTGCCAATCCAGCTTTTCCGGCCCTTTGCCCAGCAGAAGCTCCTCTAAGTCTCTCTCTCTCTCTCTCTCTCTCTCTGTCTTCCC
This sequence comes from Pollimyrus isidori, assembly GCA_019775955.2. Lineage (NCBI taxonomy): Eukaryota > Metazoa > Chordata > Actinopteri > Osteoglossiformes > Mormyridae > Pollimyrus > Pollimyrus isidori. The sequence goes on from JABFDZ020000037.1 coordinate 12,027,868, forward strand.
CTATTGGCTTTGGCTGGGAATGGTGCTTGCTTAACATATTATGAATGCTGCTTTAATTGTCATTGAGCTGCTTCAGGCTGGGGGCTCAAACATGGGGGCACCTTTTCCTCGATGTTTTAAGAGTGCTGAAGCCTCGGGGGTTCAGTGTTGTAGTTTATAGATGCGGCAATAAGATTAGCGCTGACAGCTCTGCTTGACCGGAACTCACTGCTGACAGAGTTAGCGGATGGAGAATGTGCCACGTTACGGCGGGGGGAGATGCCGTCACAGGCATCCTCCTGTGTCTGTCCCCTGTCCGGTGTCGTCTTCCCGGGAGTGGCCCCTGAACACGTGCGTGGGCTCCGCTTTGCTGCAGGAATCAATCCAACGTCCGCCGGATGCACACCGCAGTCAAGCTGAATGAGGTGGTGTTGAACAAGTCCCAAGAGGCCCATTTGGTCCTGCTCAACATGCCGGGGCCCCCCAAACACAGAGGTGGTGACGAGAACTGTATCCTTCCCTTCCACTCTAGTAAGCATGCCATGTGACTGACCACTCTGTCTGACATTAGTATTTTGTTGCCAAGTCTATGTCAACTCCTCACAACCATATAGACGACATTTCTCCAGAATATTCCATCTTCTGTCTGGGTCTCCGTACCTCCCAGTTGCATGTTCATCGTTGTGATTTATTGAATTCATTTTTTATCTTTGTCATAATTGCATTCCACGGATGGGAAATGCATATGATTTTGGGACCGGTCAGCCACCGCCGCTGCTGTACGCACATCATTAGCACGATAAGTATTTGGCAGATCCTTTTTAAACTTTATAGACACATTGTAGTGGTGAACTTTTGAGACTGATCAGATGTGGAGACAAATCACTCCAAAACCTGAAGCAGCATTGTATAGGGTAGCAAAGAGAAAGGGGGCAAAGGATTGTAGAGGTTGGGGGTGTAAAAGAAGTGGGGATTAAATGAGTGAGGAGGTCGATTGTTGTCATTCCGACAGTATCTAGTTTCATCAAAGTTTCATGGAAGTCTGTGCATGTGTCTGTTTCTAGGATCATGTGATTCTCACTCTTTTCTTGACCTGCTGCCTCAGACATGGAGTTCCTGGAGGTACTGGTGGAGGGGCTGAACCGCGTGCTCCTCGTCCGCGGCGGAGGCCGTGAGGTCATCACCATTTACTCATAACCGCGCCGCACACTTGGGTACACCAGAGCTGCTGGGCATTATGGGAGGCCTGTATCAAAGGGGAAGGGGCGGGGCGGGGCCGGTCTTCAGCGTCTCAGTCGCGTTTCAGGACTGCAGGCTCAGGAGCTCCGGGGCGCCAGCTGAGGACACAGAGCAGCCTTCTCTAGCAGCTGGGTAGCACACTTTCTTACCCAGCATAGAAATTAATATTTATGGTTCCTTTGTATTCACTTTATTTCGTGTTTGTGTTCCTTTTTGAACACTCGGAAAAAGATGCTTGTCATTAGGTTTATAAATTCAGCTGAGGACAACAGTGCAAATCAGAAGGTAGTCAAGTGTTGTAGTTATTTTTCTTTCTTCAAGTTAATGGAAAATTGGTCATAAGACAAAACAGAACATTGACCTCTGACCTGGGATACCTGACTGTCGTCTGTAAGATGTTTCATGTGTCACTTGTTCCTCTTTTGTCCAGTAGAGGACTTGTGCTTGTAGGGTTTAGATGTGCTCGTGCTTATGCTTCTAGTTAAGGGTATTTACCAGTACGTCTGAAGGGAATTTTAGAATGGCACGGTCCAGGCATGGCTTTCATGTGCTTAAAATGTGCCCCACTTTCAGTTCAATACTGTTTTTATTTTTTAAAAACAACAAGTGAGGTACAAACACATTGTTTATTAGTCATTCTGGTTGGATGCCCCAAATCACAGTATCTTCTGTATCTCTATATCTGATGATTAGCAAAGATATATCAAAGCTAGGCACCAAGACTTGAGATCACATCCACAACATCAACACACGCCAGTCTTAGCGTTGAGGGGCTCAGTTGCCTTCAGCCTGATGGGAGAGTTGAGCCTGGTGGAGCAGTGCATGCAGTGCACACCATACACACCAGCCTCTCCTGTATGATGTGTGCAAATATGGGTAAAGCCATCTCTCCGACAGTTTAAATGGCAGTAATTGTCTGGTAAAAGCACCAGTCATCAGGAACAAAGCCATAGTTCATATGGTATTGCTGGACCTCAGGCATCGTGTGTTGTCAGGACTCATGGGTTAGGTCATTGGCGGAAAAAAAACGTTATGGGGTTGAACTTCTCGAATCGTTACCTCAGTCTCCAGTGAAGTATCATTTCAACCTCAGGCGATGGCCAAAGAGGCCAAATTTGAAGCCTGCCCTCCCTGTGGGGACAGAAAAAAAATGTTTAATCTATGCACCGTTATACATTATGCGGCTGTGTCATTTTTATTTTTTAATCTGCATGCGTACATGGAGTCCAGCAGGCATGATCCTGGAGCTTAAAGGTGATTGTGTTGTGGCCAAGGATTCGTTTTAGAGGCAAAGTCATGGATGTCCGTTTTGACACCCACATGTTTGTTGGTCACCAGCAGAGAGAGACCGTCTGTTTCAGCTGAAGGGATTTTATCACAGCACTTTGGGTCTCAGACTTAAAGGCACTGGCTGTTTTCACGTCATGCCCTGTGTGTTTGCAAGCTTGCATATATCTTGCTGTACGGGAAGGCGGTAACCCCTTGCAAGTTAAACTTCACTAGATTGTGAAATACTACGTACGCCACCCGTTTTCTTTAATGTGTCAGGTCACAGGGAGCTTAACTAATCATACAGCTCTTTTAAAATAAGAATGAAGTAGGTTTTCCTCTGCTCATTATGAGGGACCACACCAACTAGGCTGAATGGCCCGTATAAAGTTGTTGTTGACCTCAATCCTGGGAGACAAAGATTAATTTGTCAAATATGGTGGAAACATTTATTCAAATGCTTAGCATCTCATTTGTAGTTGAGATTTATGGCCTCCGACAGGAAAAAGGACTGCAGGAATGGCGGAACAGAACAGCTGCTGTCCACCTCAGAATTACCCACAATGCCTCGGCACACCTGAGAAGCCAAGTTTCTCTGTAACGGTATTCCAGGGTGTATTAGAGACACATGCAGAGTGCATATAGACTAGCTGGTGAAAACCAAAGATTTTGACCAATCGGCTGTCCTCATGCAGTGGAGACATCTTTTCAACCAGCAATCAACTGTGATTTAGTGCATGTTTGTGTTACTAATTTGTCAGCAGGCTGAATTTGACCCTTGTCTAGTCTCACCACAGGACTCCACATCAGTGAGAAAACTCTTCATTTGTGGGTTTTTACAGCGGTAAAGAGGCAGTTTGTCTTGCCAAAAATGGCCCATGTTCTTTGGATTACATGTGAAATGTAATATTTTAGGTCTTTAGGCATTTTATTGTGTACAGAAAAAAGTGCCAAAAATATTTAGATGAAACTGGAAGGACACATCTTGTTTGGACTCACCTGGAAGATTAAAAAAGGAAAAAAATCCAAACTGACAAGCTGCTTACTTTCTGCTGTGTAAAGATTGGGTAATGTGATGGAATGGTGCATTCTGGGACATACAGAGGTTCAGTTAAGAGCTTTGGTCTTCCTTCTTTACTGAATTTCCCAATGGGAATGTGCCACCATGTCATGAGTTCTGGAGTTTTCTTTAATGGATAATGAAGGGACTGTAGCCCTTTTTCTCATTCATGAATGAGCAGAAGCCCCCCCCCCCTTTTAACAAAAAAACAAGTCAGTACAAGTTTTCAGAAGTAGCCTTTGGTCATGAGGCTATTTACTCATAACTGCAGCATGGTTTGTACACCAAAACCGCAGTGCATTTTGGGAAACTTATATCAAGGGGGGGCGGGGCGGGGCCGGTCCTTAGCGTCACAGGTGCGTTTCAGGACTGCGGGTTTATGACCAACAGGGGTGCCAGCTGAGGACAGAGAGCAGCCTTTTCTAGCGGCTGATTTACAAGCACACTGTATCTTCCTGCACAGAAATCCAAATTTATGGTTCCTTTGTGGCCACTTCATTTTGTGTTTGTGTTCCTTTTTGAACACTCAAAAAGATATTTATTAGGTTTATGAATTCAGCTGAGGACAACAGTGCAAATAAGAATGTAGTCTTGTGTTGCTGTTATTTTTTTGTCTGTTTTTTACAAGACAATACACATGTGTGGCAGAAGGCTCTGGTCATACCCCCAGACAAGCGGACCGCTTTTGACATAGGCTGCAGACAGTACCGCGCAGTAGTCATTAGTTACCACCAGGTGGCATCAGTATAACACTCACGAGCCAGTCGTCTTGAGGGCTCCTTGACAATGAATGTCAGGTGTTTTTTTCATTGCTCTACAGCACATTTTATTTGTGCACCGTCTGACTAAGGGAATTTCTCCCTGTGTAGTTCCACAGTTTCTTTGAGCGTTTCTTAGTTTTACGATATATATATATTTTTTGTAACCATAACATTGTACTTTTTTTAAAAGTATGTTGTGAACAAAGTGTGGCTGTTTTTAGGACAGGCCTGATGTCCACTAGATGTTTTCTGACTACATACATTTATTTCAAAATACCTGTATGCGTTTGTGTCATTTGTGGTCATAGTGTGTGCAACTATTTGCACGCAACTTCCTGTTACTTGCCATGTTTTTTGTTTGTTTTTATGGGGGGGTGGGGGCCGGGTTGCAGTGGGGTAATATTTGAGAAGGTCTGGGTACCTCTTGTATGTGCACAAGCTGTCCCCACCTGGAGCACTGTGCCAGCAGGACTTGCTAGTTCATCTCACCCAAGGAGAAGACAGAACAACCAGGACAAAGGGAACAAATGACACGTGTCTTTTGAAGGAAATTGATTGATGTTGTTGTTTTTTTTTTTTTTACTTTTACATGTTCAATGTGTTATCCACCAAAGATAACTTATTTGTGGGCCTGTCACATATAGCAAATAAAAGGGCACTTAATCTAATCAGCAATAAATATCAGCTCCTCCTTCTCCAGGATCCTTTTCAAATGTTCTGGTGGTAAAACTCAGCACTTAATATATAAGATAGAATGGTGTAATCTACCTCATGAAGGGATTAAGGGGGGTTACCAAGCTCACAGCCCATACCGGGGGGGGTCACACTGCATGTTAACATGCGATACCCCCCGCCGCCCTGCTTTCCAGGAAGTAGGAAGTGCATGGCTTTTGCTGTCCATTCGTTATCCAAATCGGCTCTTGCTGCTTGTTCAGCCCAGGGAGGATCCCATGGGCTGGCTAGACAGTATGTTAAGATGCACACTTCAGCGGGAATGGCCCTTTAAATGGAATTTGTGCCTCTGAGTCATGAATAAAGTGCTGAATGATACCGGACCGAATGACCCGGCTGTTATTGGACAAGCTCACCCACTGCACTGACACCAGTCTTGGGCCGCTATGGCGTCCAGTTGACACACCATGGTGTGGTGAGGCTACAGTGATGTCACTTAGACGCCCCTTTGAAACATCCGCATAAGTGACCTTTACCAGCAGGAGGGTATGGAGATTTGTCTGACGCTGATTCCAAACAATTAACTATTGACAGCACTATTTATCTTCACACAAAGATTGTAATTCTGTTACAAGGTAGCTGAGCAAAATCATCACAAACTTCGTTACAATGGTTTTGCTTCTCGTGAGAATGCTTTCTGCCTCTGTCTATGCATTAGTGTGCATAAAGAAGCAAGACTGACCAGTTTTAGGTTTAACAAACTTAGTGACAGATTCCATAAGATGCCCATAATAGGTGGGTCTGGCAAAGGGCTGGTACAGGGAGCCATTTCTGAGAGCAGGAGATTAACAGATCTAAGTACAAGACATTTTGAGGTTTTACAATTTACTACAGCAACACTGAAAATCACTGGTATCAGTGAAATCAGAAAATCTAAGAAATTCAGCAGAAACATTCAGATGACATTGCGATTTAAGCTGTATCTGGTGACATTGGTCGTGGAAGATTTTCAGAATATAGAAGTTTGGGCCACTTGTCTTTTTCTTCAGAGGTACTCCTATGTGCTGCAGGAGAGCCAGCTGTGGACTCACAACAATACCTGATGTCCAGTGAAGTAGGAAGTAAGTGGCACATGGGGAACTGCAATAAATGCAGGTCTGTGAATTATGAAGACCTTCTTTGCACTGGTTTCCCTCTTGGGTAAATATCCCTAATCTTTTCAGTTTTCTCAAGTGTTATTTGCTTTTCTTAAGATGACAGTGACAAAGATAGAGTTGTAACTGTTGATTTGTGTGTTAAAATGGCACCAGATTCTTTATTTGTAAACTACCAAGGCCGGTGGAAATTTATGTTGGCAGAACCTGCTACAGTAAGAGAAAGCATAACTTAGAGAGTAAGATGACTCTAAACATAGCCTTAGTACAGCATTATTGATGGTGCAATTAAAAATGTCTGACAAAGGATGATCAGTAACTATAATGAAAGCATCTGAAAGCCACACTTAATGACATTTAGCAGTTGTGAGTTCATACTAAAGGATACTTAAGGATAATGAACATATGTGCATCTTCTAATCAGGTGTCCATCTCCAATACATCTGGGGTCCAGAGCAGTTGACTGGAGTAGAAGGGGGTTCAGTGAGCATTTATTGTTCATATGCCAGGTCTGTCGCAAGATACATAAAGTATTGGTGTAAGGGCAAACTGAAAGACTCCTGCACGATTTTAACATCGACCTACAATAGAATTCCGGACAGCAGGATTTCTATCCAAGGTAACCGATTCAAACTGGTCTTTTATGGCTGCCCTCAGAGAGGAAGATATGGACTGGTATCAGTGTGTCATAGATCAATTTCCATCCCTCATTGGCTGCCATCATACCGTGAGTCTTATTGTCATCAAAGGTGAGAAGCTGATAGATAAAGTGCTTTTTTTATATATAAAGTGATGAGCTGTAAGCTAAGAGAGTACTGAAAGATAACTGGTATTTTTGATAGCACAATAGAATTGATGCCATAATTAGTCAAACACAGCAACACTGCTGGCTCAGTGTGTATCTTTCATTCATTGATGTAAATCAGTAGATGTGAGACTTGCATTCTGTTTACACAATGGTTGTGTCACCAGCAAGCTGAACCACAACTGACGACCCCCTCCCCCCCCCCCCCCATACACACACACACACACACAATTCCTCAACGGAGGTCAGTGACATCAAGGAATCAAGGTAAGCGTTTGCTCTCAGTCACCACACAAGTCTCTGTTTCTTAGTCAAAACTTTCTTCCAGACATCTTTATTCCACATCCATTCAGGTCAGTGAGCAGGGCATGACTTGACTGCAAACATACTAGACAAAGATAATAGAAGCTTACTATTAATAGTAATTAATACTTTTTGCTGATCTCTGCGGGGTAATTGTCTTTACACCTCCCTTTATGTGGAGTGAGCTGTCTGCATGGGCAGCCACCTGTAGCACCACCCAGGGAGCTGGGGGTTAAGTGACCCACAGACACGCTGAGGCTGGGTTTGAACTGGCAACCTTGTGATTACAAGCCAGCCATCCATCCATCCATCTACTCATTTATTTTCTGTAATCGTATATCCTATTCAGGGTTGTGGGAGTTTCACAGCCCATCCCTGGTACTATGGGCACAAGGCAGCAACCCAGGATGAGGTGCCAACCCATCGCAGGGCACACGGACACACCATTCACTCACAGGCACACCTCTGGGCATTTTAGTAACTCAAATTAACCTCAGCATGTTTTTGGACTGTGGGGGGAAACCGGAGTAACTGCAGGAGACCCCATGATGACACGGGAAGGACATGCAAACTCCCGTGCATTCTCAGCTCAGACGTGAGGGTACACGGATAGGTCATGCATTGTTGGTTAAGCTATGTATCGTTAGAAGAAACTATTGACTTAGGTAGACAGGCTGACTTCCCCTCTCTAAATACATAGGTAAACTGGGTTGTCCCCCTTGTGCTGAACTGTATTTAAAAGACCTACAAAGGTTCAATTCTGGGACAGAGTATGTCCTATATATATTTTTAAACCTATATCAAATTGCTAGCATATATATAACTAGCAATCTGATATATGTTTATAAATATATATCAGGTGGCCTAGTTTTTTTAGGTTTTCAAATGCAATTCTGATGGTAATTTCAATTTTTGTGTTGTTTCATCAATGTTTATAGACTGAAAATATTAGATATTTTCTCCATTTCAGGTGGCAGGTAACACACTGGCTAGCATGGACTGGTGAGCTAAAGTCACAGGTGGACCCTGGCTTTGGGTCTTTGAGAAAAGTATTTACCCATGATTGCTCCAATAAGAAATGTCTAGTCACATGAATGGGTAAAAAAAAGACAGTTTTGAATTAAAGAGTGTTTGCTGAGGACTAAAGTGGTGAATAAAACCGTACATAAAGGGAGGTAGCATCATGACATGTTTTCCTCTTTTTTTTTAGTCATCTAAAAATGAGCAAGGTGTGGTCTATCCTTAGCAGGGTCCTTTTTGCTCTGATGCTGGTGTGCACCTTAATAGTCAGCTGGTGGGAAAGGTCTCCTACCTCCACATCAGGGGTCACACCCAAGACCGGCGTGAAGGATTCCCAAGATGGACCCTTCCGACACCACCCTCACAGTCCACCTCCCCTCCTACGTTAGTTCACTTTCGCAACGTGTATTCAAATTGATAACTTGGGATTTTCATTTTTTTCTTCCTCAAAAATGAATCCATGTTATGCTGCAATTCTTTTGCTAACTAGCGATCATACCCTGATTAAAGAAATCAAATATAATCCCACGATTGTGTGTTTCAGCTGTTTTGAAGAAGTGACTCACCACCAATTCATCTTCCAGCTAGCTGTACTGGTCAGGGCTGCTCTGGTTCAAAAACGGGTCCAGTGCAATACGTTTTGCCAGCCCAGATATAAATGTCTGGTGTACCAGATAACCAAACCTTTTTCATAACGGCATGGATCCTAGCCAAAGCAGCACAGGGCACAGGGCACAAGGCTGGGGTATACCCTGGATGAGACCCCTGTAGAGCAGAGGACATCAACTGTGGTATATATGTTGATTATTTACAAAACCGTTTATCCAAAACTGTGACACAGGTTCAAAATCAATTCAATTTCTCTTGAAATCTTCGTTCATATATATGTATGTATGTGTGTGTGTATCAAAGCTTCTACTGAGGAGTAGTAAGGGTTTACCCTTCTGTGTGACACAGCAAAATTGGCAGTATTAATTTAATGCGAGTATCCATATGAAAACATTACAATTATCACTCCCGATCTTTCAAGAAAAAATCGTTTACTCGATCGTATGACTTCCTGTCCGAGCAGATTTGAATAACATGGTACTCATGATTTTGAACATCTAATATAGCTCCTGGTGGGGAACTTGATCTTTGCTCTTTTTGCCAATATATTTGATGCATCAGTACTGGACTTCCGCCGTGCACCCTAATAAGAAACACACCCCAAAAATGAACCGACAGGATCATTTGCTTCAAATTATTATGGTGTGTGTACAGCTGTGTTGGAGACCCGGAATAAACATGACCAGTTTGCTTTATGGTTAATATTTCACTACACCATCAGTGAATCTACAGCTGGATTAAAGACAAATGGCAATACCATGGTTATTCTGATTAAAACTGATTCATGTCGCCTGAAAAATATTAATATGTGTCGTTATTATTAGATTTTTGAGAAAGTGGAATTCTGCCCTGTCACTTGAGGGTTAAAACAGGGCGGGAGGGAGCTTGACGTATTCTGCATAGTGCAAAACAGCATTGCAACATCAATAACCAGCACTATAACAACTCCGGGCATCCCACAGCACGTTTTATTCTCTGCTGGTTTCTTACAATGCCGGCCAAAGAGACCTATCTCCAGAAAAAATGGTTTCGTATTTATAAATAAAAAAAGAAATAAAGCTGAATAGTACATTTTTTTCTTTCGCCTCAAAAGAGGGCGTTGCAGGAAAACAGAAGGTGACATGTCTTTGGGCAGAAGATAAGCGTGCGACGCTTGGAGGAAGCCGACTAGTAAAAGGATGAAACAGGCACAGACTGATCGCGGCGTGCGGGTACAGACGTAGGTGCAAGGAAAACCCCAAGCACCGAGACCAGAAACCAGGGCTGATGCGAAAATGCGAGGCGCTTGGACCTCCCTCCGTGCAGGTGGATCGTTAACCTGATGGCACGGTTTAATCTTTCTCGTATATCTGCGCCTAGTTTCGGGTCAGTGCTGCTCTGGGTCTTAGGATGGTTAGCGGAGACGCTCGGCGGTAAGCACTGATCGTGGGCGAGAGGAGCCATGCTGCCCGGCGTCGGGGTGTTTGGCACCAGCCTGACGGCCAGGGTGATCATCCCCCTTCTGAAGAATGAGGGTTTCGCCGTCAAGGCGCTGTGGGGACTCACTCAAGAAGAAGCCGAGGAGCTGGCCAAGGAGATGAACGTGCCCTTCTATACGAATCGGATCGACGACGTGCTGCTGCACCAGGATGTGGATTTGGTGTGCATCAACCTACCTCCCCCCCTCACCAGGCAGATTGCCGTCAAGACACTGGGTGAGTCTCAGTCTTATTTGGAGCTGTGCACAGGGAAACTGTGGTATTTTTTTCGGATATTTACGTTTCTCAGCGTCTCTTCCTTTCACACTTATCGTACCCTGCTGCATCTTGCATCATGCGTTTAACTTCCTGCAAAAACGAAACGCCATCATGCAATCGCGGTGAAATGAAATAGGTTACCTACATGTCTGGTACAATCGCATACCGAAACCGTGTAGCATGACATGCAACGGCTATATGGGGCGTGTAATTTCCTCACTGGAGATCCCCAGTTTTGGCAGCCTGTGCGAGTGAGCCCAGAGGTTCGGTTCGGGAGCTGGATCTGGTGTGCAGACTGGCCGCAAGGCAGGTGCGGCTGGCTCATAATGAAGGAACCGGCAATGTGAACCGGTTTCCTATATTCTGTTCATCAGTTTGTTCAGGCTTTCGAAGAAACAAAGGGTCACATTCAGCTTCACAGCAAAGATGGATAGCTCTCTAAAAATACTGAAATATATTGGTCGTGTGCAATAGTATTTTTTTTGCAAACAATGGGTCCTTTTATCCAAATTAAATGACACTTCGTATGTTTTTGGAATGCGTTATTGGCTTTTTGATGAGCACTGAAAGTAATTAGAATAGGCAAGATATATTTTTGGATAACTACGTTGTCGCAGGTTTAGGGAGGTCTAGTGTGTGTTAGTATAATAATGAGGTGTTGTAGATTAGTATGATTTAAACAATCTGGCTTGAAATGAATGATTGCAAGAGTATGTGAACGGACTGTTCAGTAAATCATCTATGCAATTTCGCTTGCTGTTAGTACAGCTCAGACGACATGTTATTGTGTCACGTTGCCAAATCACTATTTCTTTTAAAAACACTCTAATCAGCATGGTTATTGGTCGTAACGAACGATCTTTTTTCTGCACAATAGACGGCGACTGTTTGAATCGGGTGTAGCTCTAAATTCTGCCGCAACTACGCTCGTGAAATGCAGGCAGGTTGTGGGATCTCGGGGAGGTGTTACCCTTTCCAGTCCCTCTGCAGGCAGGTTGTGGGATCTCGGGGAGGTGTTACCCTTTCCAGTCCCTCTGCAGGCAGCGTCCGCTCTGGACTGGATCGGAGGGCAGACTGACACATGCAGGTGTCTCGTGGCATCAAAAAATAGCCCCAGCGTGTTCATCTCGCCGTCATGGACACCGAAAATAGCTGGTGGACGTTAACGAAGGAAAGGGATCGTTTATGTTTCCTGGTTGACTGTTAATGGTTGGCATTGGTCGCTAGGGTTCACGAATACACTAAGAATATTATTAAACAGTATTCAATGTCTGAATCAGTTTTAGTGGAGGGAAATGGCTGTATGTATAACACAATGCGTAGTATGACAGTGTGGCAAGGGGTCTCTTCATTTTGACTAGTTTTTGGGTCTGGAAAATGTATATGATGCATTGTTTATCGCAAGGCAAATTAGTTTATAACCTTGTAATCTAGAAGTGCTTACTATATGTAAGATATACAAAACTCACAGTGAGTTTTGAATGTTAATTTCTCTTGTAGATCACAAATATTTGTCCACATTACAGTCCTACCGGTTCTTCTGTTTGTTCACTGCCATGCAGGTGAGGTCTTCGAAAGGGTATTTGTACTGCAGTGGACTTTACGGAGTTATTAACCTGACCTGTCGGATCTTGCCGTTCAGGAAAGCACAATATCAGCAGGACTTATCGATCGTTAGTCCACAGTAAATGGACGCAAAATGGAATCAGAAAATATTTTGAATGGACTAATCAAACAGTTAGTAAAACAAAGGTTCAGCTAATTTCATAATCCAGCAAGGTAAGAAACTGATACCACCACAAACAGGTACAAAGCATCTTTTTCTGTCTTGCATCCTTAAAGTTGCTCCTCAAATCCCAGAGCGGAGACCCATGTAAGAAGAAAGTAGCCGTTGATGTTCCTAGAGGTCCCTCATGATTTATACTGATGGATGGCTGCAGCAGTAGTATCAGCCCATGTATGTAGAGCAACCGGTTGTTGGTTAGAAGGCAATTAATAATAATAATATATATATTTTTTTTTTCCTCAAATGAGTATGAACTAGGTCAGATCTGGCAAAAGCTGGTTTGAAGTCATCCCAGCTCTAGCTCCTCCTGTAGCCCCCCGCCCCCCCATTTCTTGAGACACGCACAAAGGAGAGGCCTGTCTTGGGTCAGCACTATTCCAGGAGATGGTGAATGAAGAAGCTGGACCTCATGAGATTTCGTTTTTCGCTCTCACGAGCTTGCAGACTGAAAGGCATCAGTGTGATTGTTTTTGCCTTTTTTTGGGGGGGGGGGGGGGTGCATAACCACGTATCCCAAATTGTTTGTGCTGCCAAGGAGGCCACATCTTATGATTGTGAGCTGCGAAAATGTAACACATTTGATTTTTAACCCCGTTTACACTCTTGCAGCAATTGCATGTGAGGCATTTTTGTCCACATGAAAACAGACATGCCACAGGAACTTCCTGCTGATCAACTGCCCTGATTATGAATGTGAAAGTAAGACCTGCCAGCCGAACGTGTGGCTGATTGGCTGATTGCTCTCCGACACACCGCATATAGTGCCAAGCATTATGTGCAAGGTGCTGGCTGTGGGTGTCAATAAATATACACTCACTGTCATTATCTTTTGCCGTTTGTCACCTGCCTTTAAATACTCATGAAACAAAATGCTGGAAAACAAGTTCTGAGTGGAAAGTTGTGGCAGAAAGTACACTGTGAATGGAAAGTATTAAAAAAAAAAATGTAAATCAACCGCAGTGTTTACATTATTCCCCCAAGCGAGCTTGATGGGCCAAATGGCCTCCTCTCGTTTGTATAGTTCTTATGTTTTTATGTTCTTATTATTTATTGATCTGCCCTTTTAAAACTGATTTACCGCTCAACCAAAAGTATTTGGTTTTTTTTGTCTTTTAATAAAAAATATTTAGAATATAATATTTCCTACTTATTCATGATATGCACATGCTTTTCATTTCTTTGACTCTATGATGACATCACAAGTTGCGTGATGCAACTTGTTAGCTTTCATTGGCCGAGGGGAACAGGTTATGTCTGCTGCCTCCCATTATTCAGGTAAACTCTGTCATTTTGATCTTCCCCACAGCCCCAAGAGATAAAAACCGCCGGCCTGGAACAATGCAGTGCACCTCATCTGCTGAGGCTGGAAACACACCTGATTCTTTTCCTGCTCGCCCATGAGCCACGAACCTTGTCACACTCGGGCGAACCAGTCTATCTAGCTGTCTGATGTTACTGTGATGGGTCTATAAGCAAGTGTCGTCGATTCCCAGAATCCTTATGCCTGGTTCAGCTCTCTTGCAACAATAATTTTGCATATCACCCATTTGATTATACAATAGAACACTAACAATTCTGCCTCTCTGCTGCTGTTGAAATCTGTCACTCAGAATTCCATCCTTCCCGTCTGTGAATAATGTAAGGGTATTAACATATAAAAATTAAATGATCTTTACTCTATGCAAATTCTACAATTCCTTTATTTTCAAGAACACGTCCTTTGTAAAGACGGTTCTTCCTAAATTCTTTCACAAATGTTCAGGGATGAGCTTCCCAAAACCTTCTAGATGCTATTTTCGTTTGTATGTTCTGGCTTTTAAGTCTTAAGTGTTAGTGTTAAGAAGGCTTTGGGAAACTCACCCCAGGTCTGCATTGTTCAGTTTCAATGTAGACATCTTTGCCGGGCAGGTTAACCGAAGACCACTTAAATTTCTAAACTCCTGCCACAGTCTAAACTCATTGTTCCCTTTTTCATCAATGTGAGATAATCCTTTGACTTTCGTTTGACTGTGGAAATGACAGCAGTTTACCCTTTTGTCTGTCGTTGTTTGAGTGATTTTTTTTTTTCCCCTTCCCTAAACCATCATTTCTTTTCACTTCTTTGCTCTGAAAAGCAAGGGCACCTTTAATGGTAACTTGTTGCCATTGGTCTGTTTGTACAAAGAGTATCGCAGTTATTTCCAACCAAAACAATCGATTCATTACTTTTATTTTAAATATTCTTTTTCTCATTTTCCTTATTACCTTTACGCAGGATTTATGAGATCGAATCTATGGCACAAGAATATCTATTGTGGAGCTTACATCATGTCAGCCCAATCAGGTGCCTCTTTATTGGGTAGGTCTACATCATGTCTGTCCATTCTGGTGCCTCCTTAATGGTCTTGCATTATGTCTGTCCAGTCAGGTGTTTCATTACTGGACAAAGTAGTAGTGGTGTTGCAGGGGTGTTTACTGTAAGTATGCCACATTGTTATGGCACAACTGTTAAACTTATGTATTTATCGTGGTTGTATGGTTGTATTTGGGAGGGTTGAGAACCACACTTGACAAAAACCGCCCTGACATGCATGCGCACACACACACACACACACACACAAATATGCTTGTATTCATATCTTTGAGGGGACCATCCTTTAATTTCTTTGGCAAAACCCCAATCCCAATAATGATAACCGTACCCCCTACCCAGTCCTAATGTTATCCATGAGTAACCAAAAACAAATACCACACTTCTGATATTTTTAGTTTTTTGATTGCAGTCACAGATTTTTATTAAATTGAGTTTTCCCTTGTGGGGACTGAAAAGAATGATCCCCCACAATGTCAAAGTAACAGATGTTTATCACACGGCATGTAACACTCCCATGCGCAAATTGCAGCACTTCTCTTAAAAACCTGTTTGATTTGCCCGTCTACCTGGCCAGATCTTCTTTGGCCTTTCACAGTTTTTGACCCGAGGGGGTGTGGGGTGGGAAGCTATGTAGGGTGGGTGGGTCAAATAACCAGCTCATCTCCACTGTTGTACACAAGCCAGGCAACCCTGCCTAAGAATAGTACCTGTGAGACCAGCTGTGACTCTAGTAGGTTAATTAGCATTCTACTGAAAAGGACAAGCTGACTCACTGCGTTGGTTGTTAATAATAGTCATCTCTGAAGAAGAGTGTTGTGTTTATTGGTTGCACGGCTGTGATGCGCGTGGTAGAGGTGCAGCGATGCATCTGTAGGCCGTGTTTTCTGTGATGCCAGCTAGCCCAGTCCAGTCTTTGCTGCTCCAGCTTCCTTATTCTTTCATGTCTGAGTGTTTATCACAGAATGGGCCGCACTCTCACACACAAGGCGGCGTGATCTTGTGTCTCTTGTTGATTCACACCCATCCAGTTAATTTACATGCTAATTCCGACTAGCCAGGTGCCTGGGCTTAAGCTCTTGTGAAATTGCCTTAGTTTCGGGCCCAAAATGGATCGCAGTTGGGAGTTGGAGTTGGAGACCTTGGGTTTGTCTACTGAAGGCCAACAGAGCGAGGGGTTCTGAAGAACCAGTCACTGTGTGTGATTTATTAACAGAGGATGGTTATACATTTCTAAACAATGTTTGTGGCCTTCATCCCTCAAGGATCCTCCTACTTGTAGAGTATAAAATGCAAAATGGAGGCTCTTCAGTTTAAACCCTAACCCTGCCTCCCTGGATGAATGGGGTTTTTTTTGCAGTTTTTTGTATTTCCTGTAGTGTAGAAGTGCTTCCTAATGCCTGGTTACATGATGTAGACCAGGAGTCTCAAACTCCAGTCCTTGGGGGCCGGAGCCTTGTGTAACTTAGTTCTTTCCACCACAAATGATACAGCTCAAGAGCGGTGTGGTAATTACCACATGGAGTTGAATCCAGTCCCCCCTGGACTGGAGTTTGAGACCCCTGATGTAGACCCTTTCAACAAATGGGCACAGATTCCTATCCTGCTGAGCTATACCCCACTCACCATACTGAGTCCCATCCATCCATCCATCCATCCATCCATCCATCCATCCTTCCTTCCTTCCTTCCTTCCTAATGAAAGTACAGGTAATGTATATAATGCCCATTTCTCCTTTGTATAAAGGTCACCAGCTAGATAGAGCTCTGCTAACAGTTATCCCCCAAGGTGTTTTTCCTTGGCCTGTCCTGTTCGGTGACCAGCTTCTGTTGTATTGTCCTCTGTAAACACAAGGGATGGTGGCCTGGATGCTGCCTTTGTTTACTACGGCCCATCTTCTGCTTACCAGCACTCCCACCTACTTTCTCAGTCTCAAAGGTCCTGTCGCATGTTACTCGTTTTCCCCCCACACTGCTTTCCAGCTTCTGCGTGACTGAGAAGTCCCCGCCGTAGTCTGCGTTCTCGATTGACTCACCGCCGAGTCTTTTGGTGCCTGGAGCCAGTTTGGTAACATGATCACATCACCATATTAAAATGAACATTTACCATTGGACTTCTGAAATCAAAACTAGCTTAAGAAATGCATATTTGCAGCTAAGAGGTGAATTTGCCTGAGTGGAGGGAGCTTCTCGTGCGTCTGTGTGTCTGTGGGTGGGCACTGGCGCCTCACCAGAGCTTTAGCCGCTATCAGGAAGTGGGAGAGGAAGTGCCCTGTAATGCTGGCCTCTGACCCCAGGCTACTGGGTGCTTCCCCCCGGGCTTCTGCGTAGAGGGAGCTGCGTGCAGGAGCGTCTGCTCTCGACTGCTTTGACTTTCTGGGCACGGGTGTCGGGTACGAGCAGAGGCTCATGTGGCCAACGCCTGAGTGTCGTCTCCCAGCATTGTTGCCTGTGGCTGTGCACAGGCCAGGTAGACAAGTAATTAGACGTGAGGTTTATTACCTTCACTGCTTCCTCACCTTGCCTGGGACTGGAATCTTCGGCTTTCCGAAGTCCGTAACCGTCATATTAGCTGCTGTCCTTAGCATCAATGTGTACCTCCTGTTACACTGGTCGATAATGACTGACGATGAGTCTCCGCCCTGCAGCTTTGGCATCGCGCCGTGGTGGGGTGTCCAACGACATTACAACATGCCGGTCGGTGAAAGGAAACACTACGCTTCCCTGCAGTGGGCATGTTGGATGTGGATTAAGCCGTATCGGGCTAAGGTGTATCACCTCAGAACTCGGAGAGAGGGGTGTTTGTAGTTTGGTTTCACGATGACTAACAGTAGCTAGGAAGCAGACGGTGAGAGACCCACTGTAGGAGGTGGGCATGTGCGGCTCGATGCTGAAATATCGATTCTTTCGATCTTTGTGTTTTACTTTAAGAATGCGTTGTAATGTTAAAATATATTTTTTATGAAGGGAGCAGAACATGAACTCCCACATCGCAGGGTGGCCCGTGAGGGCGGAAAAGGGTAAGACTTTCAAGGGCCGTGACACTAGTGTCTAGGGAAATGGAGCAAATCGATCCACCACCCTTGCCGAGTTTCACCATCGGGGTTTAGGTCGGCACTGAAATTCAGTATCAGCATCGGTATCACAATGAATCATTTAACGGATTAATCCTCTTCAAAAGTGCAGTTCCAACTTAGCTCTGTTCTCATCTCAACCGTGAGCTGGATAAGCCGACGATAGATTTGTCTGGATATATGTTAAAACTTACATGATCCTATACTTTTAAAGCCATTGTTCTTGAATGTCCAAATAAGGCTTCTAACTGTATGAGGCAGTAACTGGGGTTTGACTGCAGTTCTCTGATGTTCAGTGTTTGTGTTGTCTTAGAAACACAATGAGCACATTGTCACTAAATACTCGGGATGGGCTAATGGACTTTCATTGAGTGCATTGCTATCCATTTGCCGGCATGTGTTCTTACTGGCAGTGTAAGATGCACTAAGATGGAACAATGGGAACAATTTTTATACATCACTTTGTGGGACGCTGATGGGGCGTGTGAAACGGAGGGGAGCTTGCTGCCACTGGGCACTAATTGGGACGCAGGCTAACGCAATGCGTGTGGTCACCACGAGACGCCCGGCTTCTGGGCTGCCGGGTTTCAGCGTATGGCTCTTACAGGCATCTGAGAGGACGACTGTTTTCCGTCACAGCCTAGCTGAGCAGGCACGGACGAGGGCAGCTGTGGGTAGGGATGGAGGAGATGAATGGAGAGCCAAAGCCATCCAAAGCTCTGTATGTGTGGGACTCGGCCTCACGGAGCTGCTGTTGTCTTTGCGCGCGCGCGTGTGTGTGTGTGTGTGTATGTGTGTGTGTGTGTGTGTGTGTATATGTGTGTGTGTGTGTGTGTATATGTGTGTGTGTGTGTGTGTATATGTATGTGTGTGTGTGTGTGTGTGTGTGTGTGTGCCTGCTTGCATGTGTCTTGTAGGGTGTGAAACATGAAAAGACGGAAGTTGTGGGCTGGGTTCAAAATGCCACTGTAACGGTAACAATGTAAACGAATACATTTGTTAATTTTTTTTGCATCTACACCTATATATTAAAGCTCTGTCTGTGTTTCACCCCATTGTGCTTTCCTAAGCCCTTTCTTTGTGGCTCGTTACATATTTAATAATTACAGGACTATTACCACAGGAAGCTAATTTAAACACTTACTATCATTTAAAATGGCAGGATTAATCATGCTGTTCGGTGTCTATTAATTGCAGCTGCTAATGCGTTGGCACGCGCACGGCTCTTCTTCTCACATGCCCACCCAAGGACGGAATCCACAGCTTTAAGAGAAGAATGCTGGACGTCTGCCGAATCAATGAATAAGATGTTTCATTTCAGTATCGTGATAAATGATCAGTAGTATGAATTACATTTCATTACACTTTGAAGGTAAATCACTTGGCAAATCACAAGAATTGGAAGTGAGTTGACTGTAAAAATGGATGTAGTTCTCTGTCAAGCCATATCTAATTTCTTCCTGGTTTTACACTGATCATTTCAATTCGTGCATAACACGATATCAGCAGTGTACGGTGCGCTTGGCGTCTCTTAAATTCAATTACTTCAGTGGCCCCCTCCCCTATTTCTGGGTGAAATTGATTCTGAACGGACAGCTGTCTATTGTCGATTCGGGGAGGGAGGGATCCTCTTCCGTTTGGCCTGACAGGAAGTGTTGGCCGTCATGGCGACCAACGGCTGCACTGCTGTCCGCCCCCCGATCCCAGCAGCCAGAGACGGCTGTGGTTTCCCTTCTACAAGCACCACCCAACTGCTTATATTTTTGCTTGATTTTCACTTATCAGCTACTCAACAGACACAACCAATTATACCGTGTCTGTGACCCAGGAGCAGTGTTTAGCTTTAACAACAGGGAGTGTGACTCTTATTTTATTTTGTTTTATGAGGTTTTATGAGGTTCAGTCTCTGCATAACTGAATGACTCGCTTTATCATCTGCATCTGCATTAAGATCATCGGTAGTTAAGATCTTGGTTGTAGACTATTCTGAAGTTACTGTACCTTGAAGTACTCTAGGGGTTCTTTTCAATGCAGGGACATAAGGTGGCAGGGGCTTGGGGTGTGAGGACACCAGCCCCTTTTGAGGTCCTTTTTGATCACTGGTTTTATCCCGACCCCCCCAGTTCAAAACTAACACATCATAGTCTTTGCACAGCCCTATCCCAATTCCCAGTGTTAATGATCTCCTGGGAGAACATGGCCTCGTCAACAGCGCATCTATGTATGAAAATCCCCATTTTTGTGCGTCAAAAGTCATATGACTGGTAACGACCTTTTCAAGACCTAGAGCACAAAAGATCGATCTGTAAGAGCTGAGGCATTTTTTCATTAACATAACTGTAAATCCAGTTCTAGAACATAAAGGGTTCATCCTTGCCGGCTTGAGTGAAAGCCTGCTGTGGGAAGCAGATCCTGTGTTGCTAGGCTGGTTGAGAAGAGCATCTTACAAAGATTTCCTTCATCTGGACAATAAAACCAGCATTTAGAGAACTGGAAAAACCCAAAGCTGTTTTTTCCCACCCAAAGGGCAGACATAAATACTCTGGACAGCACTTTATTCCTGGAGGACGCTGGCAGTAACCCTGAGAGAGCATCAATTACGCCCTGCCAGTGCTACACATCTTCTGCTCTCTGTTAGTAGGTGACACTGTTCTGACTGCATCCATGGCTTTGAGGCCTACTTAGCATTTTTAATTCATCAGCTCTGTGACCTGATGATTTTAGCATGGATGATCTTGACAAAGTTCATCTGTAATGACGGGGCACTGGGGTCACCAGGCATTTTGTGGGACTTCTGTCATTCAGTCCCATAAAACCAAAACAGTATAAATTTTACACCCTAAATGTAACATTATGCAGAAGTCGTATGACCTGCCATAAACAAGTAACAGGAAGATGGCTTTATTCTTAAGGCTATATTCTAATTAATCTAATTACTCTGGGTAATTTTCTGAGTGCTGTGATTTTATTTTGGATGACACAGCCTGTACAGAAGGATGAAATGGAGAGAAGGATGGTCTAATAGTATTTTTAATCAAAACTTTGATCATCTATTAGTGTTTTTGAAAGGAGTCTTAACTAGAAGTGTGGTTAACCCTCTCCAGCTAATCACACTGAAGAGTTGATGGATGGATGGATGGATGGATGGATGGATTAAAGTTTAATTCTTATAATACATAAGACATATATGTTGTTGCATTGATATTTCTACCACATATAGCTACAGTCTAAGTATTATATCACTAATCCCTGCTTTGAAGTTAATGTATTCAAGTACTGTGTTACATTCACAGCTGGAAAGACAGCATCCCATACGATTTATTTCCAGTGCTTCCAATGACAGGTTCCAGGATCCTGCACTCGATAAGCAGTTATGGAAAATGATGGATGAAAACAGGAAAAACACAAATATTTTCCGTTACATTAAAATAACTGCAGGTCCCCATGGTAGCACACAATGGAAATAGTCTCTTTGTGAGGGTTAGAAACTATCTTGCCGTCAAAACCAAATCCGTTAGTATTGCAGGTCAACAGCCGGACTCTCCTGAGTCACCATGACTGGCGTTGTCATATTCCTGAATAGGGGGCCACGAGCCAACAAACGATCAACTGGTTTTTCAGTGGAATTTGAGACCTGCTGGAGGTTGAAGGGTCACACGTGGAGATCCAGGGGCAGCACAGACTCTCTGACTGCACGTCCGTGTTCCATTTAGTGAGAAATGCACCTCCCAGCACAGCGAAGGCCGGTAATCTCTGCGCTGCCTGCGAGTGAGTCTGCGGGCATTAGCGGCAGAAAAGCTCGCTAAGTGTTGTTAATGCCCTTCCCTTGTCCACGCTAATGGGTTTCTCTGGGTCTGTGTTCTGCCACCTCCCACTGCAAGGTGATTCATGTCATCCTTACAGGCTGTATGAACAGCTAAGCTAAGAATTAAGGGTTACATTTTGACCAATTTAGCTGTGTGATTCTAAGGAGCTTGGCTAGTCTGATATCTGAGAGTGCAGCATGTAAAACTGTGATTTAAATATCATTTACCATTATGTAAGCACCATTTGTGTGTCAGATCTAATGGTACAAACCTCAGTGTTCTTGCACATTGTAATTTTTTTTTTTGTTTCTGGCTGTCCAGCTATACTGTTATGTAGGAGGGATTTTTAACTATACAGTATGAAGTTATAAGTTAAAAAGCAGTGTTAAAATATCCATGAGATATTTCTGAAAACTATACAAGAATGAGTTCTCAGGCAATAACTCTCATCCATCTTAAGCAATTGCAAAATCTATCTCCCTATATATATAGTACACGTTATACGTTTGTGTTTATATGTATATATACAGCTCGAATAAAGCTCTTGAAAGACCACTCATATATTTTTTGAAATTTGCATTTTTAAATCCTGGTTTAATTGTGGTTCTGCTGGCAGAAGAGGCGACGCTGAGCAGCAGGTTGCTACCAGGTTCCAAATTTCTAAAACAGCAGCACACAAAAAACAAGGTGAAACAGGAGATACTGGGAACGACCAGAAACCAGTCGGGTAAAGGGGAGTAGTGACTTTCTAATGCCACAGATGACCCTTAACTTATTCAACAGTTCCTCATGAATTGGAGGATATCAAGTGACCAAAAGGGGCAGGAAGCATTAAGTGCAGGTGTGAAGTGCACAGTTAGGGCTGTTTGTAACGAACCCCTTGGAAGAAGGCCTTCATTAATGAGAAACGGAAAAACCAGACTGCCGTTTGCAAACATATATATATAAATAAAATATTAAGTTTGGAGTTACCAAAGTGCCCGTAGGTGTGCATGTGTGTGTGAGTGGTGTAGTAGTGTTACCTTGTGCCCGTAGCCTCTGAGAGGGGCTCTGCTGCCCCCTTGACCCTGAATAAGAAAAGACATTAGAGGAGATGGATGGATGGCAATGACCGTAGATTTCTTAGGCTAGAAAAGTGTGTGGGGAGTCCCATTAACGAAGTATTTCCATGCCTCTGGCAAGCCAGGACGTGGCAGAGTTATAGTCCTGTAATAATCGGGGAAACAGAAAACAGTTGATTCATGAAACCCACAAAGCACTATAGAATCCTCAATGGATAAAATCAAGCAGATATTTTACAATGCAGTACAGTGGTATCTGTGATATGGTAATAGCTATGTGAAGTGTGTATTAGGTTTGGGTGTGGTATCCTGAAGGCTTCTGCCTATTACATGTTCAAAAAGTTTCAGTATCTGTTAGAAGAGAATGGCCGGGACTTTCTGTTCACTTAGTGAATCAATCAGTAGATGCAAAAGTACAATCCGCATTTGATTCAGAAGGTCAGGTGATCAGACAAGGGGTGCCTGCAACCAATTTGGTGCAGAAGAAGAATGTGACCTCGAGTTTTATTGACATGGTCTGTGTGGTTATTTAATATAAGGAGCATGATGTGCAAATGGAAGAGGACACAGTGATTAGTCACTGCAGCTGGATGGGTACAATTTCCCACAGCTGATTTTTGCTAATTAAATTCTACAGCCCTGGAACCCAGTAGCATTTTTGCTGCGATTTTCACTATTGTGATTTAAAAGTCAATGTTTTAGGAAGCAGAGTTACGACTCTCAAAACCACGTTATGCTTAGCTGGACAGCCTAGAACCTTGCTTGTGTGGTAGATTGGAAAATGTGCGTAAAAGTGTAATCCCAGAAAGTGAAGAGGGGTCAACAAGCACAGCAGGGAAGAGAGGAGTGAGAGGTCACTGAGGCGGATTTATTGAGGTGCAGATGATGGAGAAGATGCAGCAAAGCCAGTTGAAGTGGGTGGGGTCAAGTTGGGCCAGAAGAAGGGAGCACAGTCTGCGGCGCTGGCCATACTGCCCCAAGCCAGTAAGAAGCACAGCAGGAGAGGGTTTAGAAATGGTGAGGCAGGGGTAGCAACTGTCTGGGAGTCCGAGGCCTGCCAGGGCACTGGAGGAGAGGAATGGGAGCCCGAGGCCTGCCAGAGCACTGAAGGAGAGGAATGGGAGTCTGAGGCCTGCCAGGGCACTGAAGGAGAGGAATGGGAGTCCGAGGCCTGCCAGGGCACTGGAGGAGAGGAATGGGAGTCCGAGGCCTGCCAGGGCACTGGAGGAGAGGAATGGGAGCCCGAGACCTGTCAGGGCACTGGAGGAGAGGAATGGGAGCCCGAGGCCTGACAGGGCACTGGAGGAGAGGAATGGGAGCCCGAGGCCTGCCAGAGCACTGAAGGAGAGGAATGGGAGCCAGAGG
>JABFDZ020000037.1:12053635-12070898 GCA_019775955.2 Pollimyrus isidori
GTGGTGGAACGGGAGCTTCGTGCCCTGGATGTGCATCCCACAAATCTCCATCAACTGCAAGATGGTATCCTATCAATTTGGGCCAACATTTCTAAAGAATGCTTTCAGCACCTTTTTGAATCAATGCCAAGTAGAATTAAGGCAGTTCTGAAGGCGAAAGGGGGTCAAACACCGTATTAGTGTGGTGTTCCTAATAATCCTTTAGGTGAGTGTATTTTTAAGGGTAAGATTGTTGTTGTGGTTTTGTGGCTAAATTTTCAAGGCGACATTTCACCTTAACGTCTGGAGAACCAGCAGTTTGTTTTGTCCTCTGTAGAGTAGACTTGGCCAATGTCTACCTAACAGCCATATGGTGATGTCTACAGCGAAACATTTTGACATCTGCAAAGAATTATGACATCTGATGACATGCATGTAAAGACACTCTACTATGTATTTTTATATGGGTCTCTTTTTCACTTTTAAATAACTATTCATAGATTCATTAAGTACTTGCACATAAAAAATATGTAACATATCACTTTCCTCTAGTCAATAAAATAGTAATAATTCATTGATTATATTGTTCTTAAACACGAAATATTCCCATTTAAATGTGTAGGTGTGTTAAGAATAATATAAAGATTAGAAATTAAGGCATATTATGATTAGTAAGACAAATTTAACAGCTCAGGAGAGTTCGCTCTGTAGGTAAATTTTACTCTTCAGTTCTGTAATGAAAATAAAGACTCGGCTCTACTGTAGAGGAAATAGCTTGTACTCACATCTCTCTTACTATACATGCCGCTCTTAAGTCCAGTTGTTCTTTAAAGAGAAGTTATTGGGGTGTAAGGTGAAATCATGTGCGTGGGTGTAACCTTGAAAACTTTCTCTTCTTTTAAAATCAAAATTGTTAAAAAAAATGTATTTCCCCTGGTTCGAAGGAGGATTTTGGCACTTCCCTTATGTGTGTACATGTGTGAAGTTAGCATGTTTTCCCTGTGGCTTTTGGTTTTGCTCTGGGTACTCTGATTACCTTCCACAGTCAGGCTAACTGGCATCTCTAAAATGCCGACAATCTAATAGTGTGAGTATGCGCGTGTGAGTATATGTACCCTGCAGAACACATGTATTTGATCCAGTGTGTGTCATATTTATGGCATAAGATCTTTTACTGCTTTCATTTCAAGGCCTGACTTTGCAGTTCGTAAAACTGTAATCAATTTATATGAACCTCTTAAAAGCAACTGTACACAATTTAATGCAAATGTTGGCTAATGTAGAATGTGCACATGATTTATGATGATCTATTTTCAAATAGCAGTCCTATTATGAAATCAGGATATAATTTGGGTAATTTTATTATACGAAAGTGTATAATTCCGATGTCAGTGATTTCCATTAGTGTGTACTGAATACAGTATGTGTGTGTTATAGCATGGTGCCCCAAGTGTCAGAAGATAGAGTTCATTTAATTAAATTAAATATTATTGTGGGTTCTGTCATATGAGAAAAATCCAATTAACCTATTTTGTGAGTCTGGTGCTTCGTTATTGGGAATTTAAAACACCCGGACACGTGACCGCGGACTCAAATCTGGGACTTCATTGTCAGGGGTTAGACTGGAAATATTTAAGTCTTCATACGGGAAAAAACGATTGTTGCCGTCTTGTCGCACACATTTTGCGTTAAACCACCGGGAAAGGAGAAATTCAGGACCGCTAACCGACTGAAAGCCCCCCATTGCCGACGAAAGTGCCGCTCGTACGATGGACCTGGGATACATCCATCACCGCGGACCGAAGCGTGCATCGTTATGCTAATGACTCCCGGGCCCTAATGGAGTAGAAGGACTCGCACGAAGGGCAGTTAATCAAAGTTACTCAGCAGAAAGTACAGACTTTCAGGTTTCGGACCGAAAAACACGGCGTATTGAGAGCGAACCGTGACGGGTCTGAGGTGTGAAAACGGTACACGTCTTTCATAACGTTTTCGCACCCGTTTACACAGAAGTTACTCGTAGGACAAGCGCGTCATCTGAAAGTGAAATTACCCATACCGCGTCATTCACACAACATTCTAAGATAATATCGCTGCTACTATTATTACTAATACTAGTGATCATAATAATGATACGAATAATAGATTTTATTTTACGATTTTACGCGTATAATATGGAGGTAACTGATAAACTAGGACTGATTTTCTAAAGGACATTTACATTTTAAAAAATCCTTAACATGCAGATGTTTTTTGGATAGAGGAAATTATCACAGGGTGGCAACACTGAAAGCTAGCCTTGTTTATAACAATGATATCTTATCCCCATCGCTTTCCCATTCGCATTAAGCGTCTGAGCTGTTTAACACCGCTTAGACCCAGTCGTCTGGTACAATAAAAAAGATTACAAAGATAAGGGCTTGTCATATTGCTTGTCTCGGGCGCCCGCTTAAAACAGATCATCCCAATCATTGCCACATATCTTCAAAATGAACCACGTGAGTGACATTTTAGTTTCGCTGCTTTTTAATGAATGCAAATGTCGCCCTATTTACAACCATCTGGTTTTTCAATTCTGTTTTGTTTTCTGCTGACGTTTCCCGTCAATAGGAAAAATCATTTTTTTGATGGCGTTTAAGGATATTAATGTGGCTAATTTGTTACGAACGCTTGAAACTGTACTTTTAACCCCGACGCATTAAACGCCAGTGAAGGTTTTTGAGGTTTTGTCAGTGGAATAAGTAGGCATTGCACGCTTGAAGACCGCCCCTCCCTGTCATGCTTTGTTGATGTGACTGGGGATGGATCAATAGTGTAGTTCAGGCTGGGGTGTCTCAGCCGGATGGAATTTAATCCCACAGACTGTTTGCTGTTCGCCCATCCTCTGCCCATGGATGGATGACTTGCCTTATGTTTCTTCATTAAGGCATGCTTCCCTGTCCCTGCGATTTAGCATTGGAGCCTGTCACAATGAGGACATGCATGTGTGCTCGCTCGTCCTTTATATGTGTGTCTGCGTCACCATCACTATCACTCTCTCTAGTAACCTCCTTATCCACTCTAGCCTTCCACATCATTTAGAGACGATGCCCTAGAGGACTGTTTAGTACTGGGGGGTGGCGTTCAGCCATACTTGTATTTCTATATACTGGTGGCAGGACACAGCTAACTCCGTGGCTCGTTCTAACACCTCTCGATGAACATGGACAATTCACTTTGCACGATGAACCGTTTGATCAGCCTTCATACGGAAGCATCTGCTTTGGTTTTTTATTATTGTTGAAGGTCGGCTGTTTTTATTCTGAAGTCGTGTAGAATGTCTGTGTTGCTTGTCAGTGCCATGTCCACTAGTCCTCCGCATGCTGCAGAAGTGAATGACAGTAGCTAACCGTCGCTTTAGTCTCAGCTGAAAGGGTTACAAGGCTTCAAGACAGGATCTTGGCCCCGGCTTGGACAAGTGAGATGAGAGCTTGATGGTCGATTCAGTCACAAACTCTCATTTTTCTTTTTGGTGGATATTGTTAAACATAACAACAATGTTTCCTTCAAAGATGTTTATTGAAAAATACTTTTTGGCAGCAATAATCCATAGTTAACATAATGCAACTAACACACTCTTTTATGGGCTTTTTTTTAAGGGCTTTTATGATCGCGTTGTTTTTAAAATGACCGTTCAATCACAATGAGATAATGACTAGGTTAGGGTTAATTACTTAATCAACGAAAGCTATAAGAAAGTTGTCTTCAAGAACATTAAATTGGGTTAGCCAAAGGTTTTTATTGGTAGATCTATAAATAGGCAGAATGTGGAATGGAGATATTACCTTGAATTTCTTGTTTGACTTTTATTATTTTGTTTTTTGCGTGTGTCTGTGCATATAAACCTGATCTACTCATCGAACGTGGGCCCCTGCATTGCGGATAATTGGGTTGGTGCATTTGCCTCATTATCCTGGGAGTTTCTTCACATTGTGGTTGAGAGCAGCTTTTCTGGATTTCATTCATGTACACTGTATAGCTTCCCCATCCGCTGACCTTGACACATTGGCTTTTCATTTTCTGTTCCCTTTAAAGAGAGACCCACGTGATAACAGAGGCCGTGAAAGCGGCACCACCCCCAGCTGGGCTCTGACTCCATTCATTGAAAACACCCATGTTCTACACGGCTTGTAAGCAATTGTGGCACTCTGTGTTATAATGGCTAAGAGGGCTCTCATCCGACACAAATAACTCACAACGCAGATGTTCCCTGTACAATCTGTGACCATAATGCAGAGAATTAGTTTTCTTACATGGTTGGTCAGGTGCAATGGGTCACTTGCCTGCCTAAGCCTGCATTGAAATATTAGACAATGAGCAGCAATTAGAGCTACAGTGCTAATTAAGTCTGCAAAACTAATTTTGGCAACCTGTGATCGACAGAGTTCAGATGTAGTCAAAACATTCATGTAGCAATTATGTAAAAATTTAGGATGGCTTAAAATCTCCTTCCTTTTTCTCTTTTCTTTTTTTCTTTTGAAACTAATGTTGAAAGTCTTTACTGTTGACGCGCCATCTGGTGGGGGGGCCTGATCAGTCCTGACCTTTTTATACACTCAGATGCTCAGTAGCATTTATTTTAGCAAAAAGCGCAGTCATTAGTGCGGGAAGACAGCTCTGTCTGTGTTTCCTTTCAGGGGGTAACACAGATCCTTTGAAAGGGTAACGCAGAATCTACTCTGTAGGTTTATTATTTGGCCTCAGAGTTTAATTGACCTGCATTTGCTACCTACCATTTACGGCAGGTTGTCAACTAATCAGCTAATATTTAACTAATAAAAAAAAAAACATTGGTTGTTGCCCCTGTATCCTGAAAAGGCACAGAAAACAGGAATAAATACAAAAGAACCTAATTTATCACCATAAGAATCAGTCCGGTGGGAGCCAGCTGGGTTTTGTTAATTTAGGGGCCTGTAGGAAGAACGTCTGGTGATCAATCGCCATGGAAACACAGAAGAGCACCCAAATGCAGCCGTGCCTCCCGCTGACTCAGACATTCATGGGGTCTGGGAGGGTTGTAAATTGAGCTCTTCGGGCTTTTCCTCTACAAAGACATTTCATTTTTGCAGCTAGCACCATTTTGATGCATGTTCAGGTTCTGGCCTAACTGACGACTCTAATGTCCGTCCTCGATCACCTTGTCCTTGTCTAGACAGACGTGAAACTAGTTTTCGATTTCAAGCTCATGGAAGTGAATAGGCCCGCATAGTAAGGATTACTTTCAAATTGGTAAATGGTAAATAGATTGTATTTATATCCTACGAGCACTCAAAGCACTTTGCAGTTATGCCTCACGTTCAACTAGCCACTCATTCACACAGCGGTGAATATGAGTCCAGATGCATCAGTATCAACATCTCGGGATGATATTGCTGTGTTCTTTTCGCATTTAGCTGTGTTGCTTAACTCTGAACGAGAGTGTGACGTGCAAGCTGCCCTTGAGGTGTTTTCGATGGGGGAGTCTGTTGTCAGATGTTGTGACTGTGTTTGTGCTTTTGGGGGTCAGTGGGCGGTGGCTATGAGGCTTGCCTTTTCCCCAGCTTCGGTTTCCTTGTGAGGCCCCTCTGGATGTGATGAAGACGCCTCCCCATGTGGGATTTGTGTTGAAACCATACGAAAAAGAATGTTGGCAGACTACGACGTAGTACGGGACAGGAGGAAGCGTCTCAAATCTTTGCCTGCAGGTGGTTATTTTGAGTTGAATCTGGACCGAAAAATTCCTATTAAAGTCTCCTTCCCCTGTCACCCTGAGGCAGAACTACTGCATGTTCTCTGTGACGCAACCAAGTCCAGCTTGTACAGCTGTGACCAAACCTTTGCTTCTATTAGGACAAAGGTTTTGAAGGAGGAGAGTGTCACTATGTTTGGGGACACGGAACAGGAGGTGGAGTTTTGTGTTGGTACCTGTCAACATGCTATGTTCTACATCGTGATACAAACTGCACTGCTATACTATACCTACCCGTCCAATCCAGCCTCTTTGTGTAATTTTTGGGCTCTACATTGGCTTTTTTTTTTTAACCGTGATCTGCTCTCCAACCTTTGTAGATCGAGCTTGAGCTACTTCTTTGTTGTCTGGAATAACTTCTGACCAGAACATTACAGGTGTAGGACCAGTCAAAAGTCGGGACACACCTAGTGAAATTTATTTGTTTCTCAACAAGATAGTGACCCTAAGCACACCTCAAGGTCTTTTAAGTGCTGCATTGTTTTGCGAACAAGTAAATAGATGGAGTGCTGTGACAGATGACCTGGCTCCCGACCTAAAGCCCATAGAGCTGGTTTGCGATGGTGGATTGCCGTACGTATTCCCAGAACTTGTGGAAACTCTTTCAGGACTGTTGGAGAGGGATTCCAGGTGGTTACATTTGAAAGCTGGATGAAAGATTGGTAAGAGTCTGCGATGCTGTCATCGAAGCAAAAGGGGGCGGTTTTGATGAGCCTAAAATTTGAGAGGAATTTGAGATTTTGAACACTTGGTTATAACAATATTTGATTGATATTCATTGATTTGATATTTGTTGCCTGCTGGCCTTTTACTCTAAGATGAATTAATGTAGCTAAAATAGAGACATATGCATTAAAAGCAGGTATGTCCAGAATTTGACTGCTACTGTGTGTGTATATATATATATATATATATACATATATATATATATATATGTATGTATATGTATATGTGAAGAGAAGAACTAGCCTTGGGGAGTGGAATTCAGATCATGAGAGAATTAGGGTCGTAGCTTTGAAAAGTGGAAATAAAGCGAAGTAACTGAGCTATGACAGACACAGAAGGAGAACCACTGAGGTTGTTTGGTGAGTGATGGAGGAGTAGACAACTTCATGGAGGCCCTGTCTGGGTGGGTGGGAGTTTGCCCCTGTTGCAAATAGCCCGTGGGCCTTTGGTCCTTGTGGTACCTCGGCAGCAGTCTCTCTTTCATTCTTACATTCCCTCTCTCCACATAAATGGATTTCTTTGGGGGAGCCGTTCATTCACTCTGCTCCTTCCTCCATACAGACGCACACACCTTTTTGGCCTGCGTGAGTCTGGCCAGTTGTTGCATGCATGCGTGCTGGTTAGTTCATCTGTATGACGCTTTTAACTAAAACGCTACCAAGGACATATGAATCATTTCTAACTTGTGTAGGTGTCACATTATCCTCCCTGCTAGTATCATGCCAACTTTTCACATAAAAGAAAACTTACTGGTATTTCCTGAATTCCCACTTGTAGTTGCGAGAAGGTGCATATTTTATTATTTTTATTGACTTATTGACACAGTTAAGGCACAGTACTCACTCCACTAACGGTAAACTTTACTTTTTACTGCTTTTATTTCAGGCCCTCAAACATTTTTCGAATTTTTTCAAAAATTACCGTATCAGCCAAATGTGAAAAAACAGTACATTTAATTATTGAGTACAGTAAAGCTTCAGTGCATTAATGTCACGCCGGTAAGCACCCAGCACACAGACAAATACGCAGGAAGCCAGGAATGGGGGAACACGGGGTTTAATCCAACGAATGGCAAGCAGCAACAGATTGACAATGCAATGACCGGACTGGGGAAACAAACGGAAACGCGGACTAAATACAAAGGACTAATGACGACGATCAGGAACAGCCGGTAAACACGGGGAATCCACACAGGGTTAACGAGGGGGCGTGGCACACGGAAGGAGCTGACGATCGGGGCATGACGGTTAAGTTTTATAAAAAATTGTTGTTTGTTATACCAGCACTTTTTCATTGTTCTAGAAATATTTGGGAAAATTTGAGTTTTTGGTTAGCCTGGGCAGTAATTTTATCTATTAAAAATAATTTGTTACGGTACTTTATCAGCAACAAATTACTTGCATAATTCAAGGAAAGGCTGTACTAGAGGTAAAAGTTTTATTCTTTGTTTGAATCGCTCCACCCAGAATTCTTTTTGTATGAATAACATAACCTCAGTTTTGCATGTGAAAATGAATGGCTGCATTTTATATTCATGATTTATATTCCCAGTCCTTTTTGCCGACTGCTACGGAGAATGAACTTTGGATGTTTCATCCGTTTACGTCACATGTGGCAGAATGTCAGGACATCAATGTGTGAAAGGATTGTTAGGTGGGAAATTACTGTGCAAAGAACAGGAACTGTTTGGTTTTGGGAAGGTTATTTGCTCCTGGGATGTAAAATGGGCCAAGAGGTTAAGGCAATAAAATTAGTGTGAAAGACAGAATTGCAGAATTCTGTGTTTGCTGACGGACTGTAGATTTGCAGTGTGGTGGTTCTAGAAAGTTCTTGATCGATTGTACTCTGTAGTGCTTGGTAATCCCACCCTCACTGGTGACAGCAGCAGCATTTTCTCCTGGTGCACGTTCTACCTCCCCCGATGCGTCTGATCTGTCCCCCGAGGCTCATTTAATGGACCTAAAATGTCATCACGGAACCTCTTAGAGACCCTGTCTCGTCTGTATCTTTCAGGCATCGGCAAGAACGTCATCTGCGACCGGACCGCCACCCCGCTGGACGCCTTCCGCATGATGTCAGCGGCCCAGTACTACCCCAAGCTGCTGAGCATCATGGGGAACGTGCTTCGCTTCCTGCCGGCCTTCGTGCGCATGAAGGAGCTGGTGGAGGAGGGCTTCGTGGGCGAGCTGCTGGTGTGCGAGGCGCAGGTGCACGGCGGCAGCCTGCTGGGCCGGCGGTACAACTGGAGCTGCGACGAGCTGATGGGCGGCGGCGGGCTGCACTCCGTGGGCAGCTACCTCATCGACCTGCTGGCGTTCCTCACCGGCCGCAAGGCCGCCAAGGCCCACGGGCTGCTCAAGACCTTCGTCAAGCAGACGGAGCACATCCGCGGCGTGCGCCAGATCACCAGCGACGACTTCTGCACCTTCCAGATGGTCCTGGAGGGCGGCGCCTGCTGCACCGTCACGCTGAACTTCAACGTGCCCGGCGAGTTCCGCCAGGAGGTGGCGGTGGTGGGCTCGGTCGGCCGGCTCACGGTTTGCGGTACGGACCTGTACGGCCAGAAGAACGGCGCCCCCTGTCGGGAGCTGCTGCTGAAAGACGACACGCCGCTGGGCAACGCCTCGCTGCCCGAGAAGGCCTTCAGAGACATCCCCGCCCCCTACCTCACAGGCACCGTCTGCATGGTTCAGGCCGTCAGGCAGGCCTTCCAGGGCCAAGAGGACCGGCGTACCTGGGATGGCCGGCCTCTCACCATGGCGGCCACCTTTGAGGACTGCCTCTATGCCCTGTGTGTGGTGGACACTATCAAAAAGTCCAACCAATCAGGGGAGTGGCAGAATATCGTCGTCATGACTGAGGAGCCGGAGGTTAGCCCCGCCTACCTGATGAGCGAGGCCATGCGGCGCAACAAATTGTCCTTGTATTGCTAGCACAGCCCCAAATGATTGGCTGTACAGAGTGCTGAGCCTGCCCCTTTTCCCCGTGAGCTTCCTGGTGTGCCTGGAGACAGTCCCCACCTGCAGATAGGAGGGGTCAGCGTTGCCACAAGGCCATGTGTGATAATCACGGTCAATGTAGTTGTTCCAAAGCTCTCCTTGATGATCTTCCCCTTTCCTAAGATCAGACAGCTTTGAGAGGATGGTCTTAGAATGTGAGGGATAAGAACCATCGTTTTTCCAAGGAAAGCGGGTTGTTTAGGTATCAACTTTTTTATAACCATCCGGTTGGTCCGTTACCTGTGGCCATGTGCAGAACTGGAGATGATAGCCTGAAAAGCACTATGAGAGGTACTGTGAAGAAGTATGCAATAAACCTGCTTGGATCCCGGTGGAGTCCCATCGCCACGCCTGGTACTCTGTCTGGCATTCCGGCCTTGTGTGTCCCCATGCAATATGAGCAAACCGCAGGCACTAGCACCACCTCATGCCTCCCTTCCCGTAGCCCGTCCGTTGTTAACCGTCTTTGCCATCACTGTTCATTTGCCTGTGAAGCTTGCTATTATAAAGTAGATCCCACCCATACCAGAGAAGGCGGGGGGGGGGAAGAAAGTGAAGAACCTAAATTCTCCGGTGTATCGATCCTTGGTTGAGGAACATCTGGACAGCATATGAATCTGGGTCTGTGTTGGCCAGGAGCATGAGGAGGAGTCGGCAGTTCTGATAAATAGCCTTAGACTGGCTTGTGACGATAACCCCTTTTCCAGAAGATACTTCAGTGCACACCGTCCATTTGATGTCCCTGTAAATGACCCAGCTGCAGTGGACAGAAAAGATCCCCGTTCCAAAACTGCACTAAAGAACTAGCTGAAGGTGGTATTTTACATACAGGAAATGAATGGCAGTGCGGAAAACTGGAATCGGCAACAAAAATAAATGGCAAGAAACAACTTCATTAGGGCATTGTGTCCACACAATGACACAAGCAGTGGTTTTCAGTGTTGGGAAGTCCTTTTGGGATGCAAGAACATTGCTTAGTGTCTTGGGGCTGATACGCCTAGAGGGCTGACCCATGAACCGGAATTTTTCTGTCCAGTTAGCATTTCTATGACCTTCGGCCCCCAAACTCTCGCTTTTAAATGATCGTATTTCTGTGGACCCCCAGTTTTTCCCCATATACATTTTAGACTACTATTTCAATGGAAAAGTCGATCCCTCTTTAATACAAACGGATTGTTGACTCGTTGCCGTTACTTTCATCGGATTGTGTAGACATTTAGGAAACGTATTTTAGAGAGATTATCTATCTTTCCATTCTTGGTGCCTGAATGGAAGTGAAGATTATTTACGCGGAAAGGCAAGAAAAGATCAGAGCTTTCAGTGTTACAATGGGAATCCCAGCTGTAAAACTATGAAATTGTTTCCTCGCTTGACAGTGCGAGGTGGGAGTCTCCCGGGAGTTTGACTGAATAGCTAAGTGTTATGCATTGTGTCAGCACTAATTTCATTTATAGTTGCTACCATAACAATGCAGTGATACCCGGTAACTATATGTTACACCAATGTCTGCAGTACTTTCATATTTTTAGATAGGCCTGTTTCACATTTGTCCTGAATATCAATATTAATTACCGAAACATAAGAAAAAACATGCCGTTTGTCACCTTTTATATTCTTTCTTGCTGAGTAATTCGTACCTTAGGGTAGAAAGAGAATGTAGGCCTATTCAGTCCCGTCCCAGTCCCGTGCTAGCATAGCATTTCAGCTAACAGTCATCTGATTTTCCACTAGTGGCCAGGATTTCTGCTGCCCCCGCTGCCCGGGCTGTGTTATTGCCGTGCTTCTCCCTCTCGATTTCCATCATGATCCAAGCGAGGGACGCCGCGCTGAGGCCGTGTGTCACACTCTGCCGCCTCTGCGTCCTGCAAAATTAATAGGGTCTTGTTAAGAAACGGTGTTAATGGAATATTTCACCCGTGGATGAAGGGGCAAAGTCCGATCCGCCAGGTGATGGAGGGAACCGAGATCAATTGTGCATGCAATTGGACCTTCCATAAAAGGCATAATGAATCCTGAATGTTACAGAATTATTTAAAAAAAAAAAATTCTTCCCTAATAACAAGTAGGTCTATTCCCTAATAATGATGCAACATTACTGAAAGTAAAATGTCTGTGTGTGCTTTCATCCAAACTTACTACAATATTTATAAAAGAAATCATTGCTCTGTGAAGTGTCCAGTCAAAAAAAAAAAATCTAAAGTTAGTTTTTCCTCCTTCTTGGGACAGAAATGATAGACATGTTGTCTGTCAGGTGAACCTGTCACTAAGTCTTCCACTGTATTTAAAAAAATATTAATAAATAGTCTCTTCTCTGACGTGTAAATTGCATTTTTAGTATGAAACAGATTGCAGCTGGTAGAGTGTATCACTGCAGTTCTCAGAAGCACGTTGCTGCATGGAGCGGTCTGGGATGTGACTGAGCTTGGCGGTCTGTTGCATGGAGCGGTCTGGGATATGACTGAGCTTGGCGGTCAGTGTTGCAGTGTCAGAGCAGTGGTTCTTGAAGGGCTTGATGATCTGTTCCATGGACTTGTCCTCTCTCATCCCAAGGACCACCCCCCACGAGCCTTAAACCTTGATCCTCGACCCTCAAAGACGTAAAAGTCCAGGAGATATTTTGCAAACCGTTCCTAGGAGTCGACCCAAATCTCTCCCCCTGAAGATGGGCCTCTTCGAACTGGACGAGGACTCGCACCTATCCTAAGCTGTGACGGCACGATGGACCGCGATCCCACAGCTGTCCGTCGCATCGTGCCTGAGTTGGCTCTCCCTTTAAAATGCAGTAGAGGTTCACTATGATTATAGCGCGTTCTGGCAATAGGAATATTTGATTCTTAAATGCTGTTTAAACAGATGTATTTGATGCATAGCCTTTTCATTCTTTTTCCCTATGTCCTTGTTAAGAATGTCTAATGTCAATATTATCCTCGGCAAAAAGAGCAGACCCTCTTTTTAACATCTTACTTTAATCCTGTTAATGTGTATTGCAAATGTAACATCAACATGTGGTTTGTTAAAATACTGCTGTTAGTTTTTTTATGAGTTAATGTCTTTTTTTTTTTTAATTGCTCTGATCCACAGCTCACTGTCATGTACAGACGGCTTTTACTGTATGAAGTAAGAAATATCATGTTGCCAAGATTGCTGAACTGCTGTGCCCTTAAGGATTCCTGTATCCTGTTTGGGTGTGTCTGACTTTTCCTCTGAGCACTGGAAACAACAGAGAGGTTGCAACTGAAGGTTACGTGTGTGTGTGTGTGTGTGTGTGTGTGTGTGTGTGTGTGTGTGCGCGCGTGTGTGTGTGTGTGTGTGTGTGTGTGTGTGTGTGTGTGTGCGCGTGTGTGTGTGTCTCTCTGCACTCTCATATTCAAACATACTGCTACGCTGTGCATAAATCTCAGGGCAGCCTTTCTAAATGGGTGTATTTTAGCTCCAAGGGCTGGGGACAAACGAGGAAGAAGGTGGGGGCTCTTTGTCATTATCTCACAGATAGGATTGTCCTCAGTGACAGCAAATTGATCCCCTGTTTCAATGATGGCAATTTATGAAAATTACTGTGACAATAGAGATTGTGTTTTTCAGCATAAAAAGCTGTGATGGGACCTTTAGGTGGAGTTTTATAATGGCGGCCCTGCAGAAACGCCCGCATGTCAAAATCGAACGGGAACAGGAGTTAATATGGCGTAGGGTGGGTGGTGGCCAGACCCAGGGGTTCTACTGTGCCTCAGAAGCTAGGCAGCATCAAAGAGGTGCTCTATGAGCAGCCCACCAGCCTGTATCCTAGCAACCGGCTCTGGCTGCCATTGTGCCAAAACAACTTTGCTCCCCCACCCCTTTGAGTCAAAGTGGGTGAAATTTTGCAGTATTCATACAGTAAGCGGTCACACGGTGACCGGTCCAGCTAGGAGAGAACGGCATGGCAGATAAGTTTTATGACAGAACCAGTGATCCGCTCCTTCCCCTGTTACCCTTGTTGTACCCAGGGCCAGAGAATTCCCATAATTCTGCTAGTATGTATGAGTGCCAGTTCACTTTTGTGGTCTGAAAGTGCTGTGCAGCTCTTGATACTGAGGGGATTGGAAGGTCATCAAAGCTCACAAATAACCTCCGAGTCCTTCTGGCTGGCCATGTGCCCAAGTCCGTGCGACAGCGACACCATCTGGCTGCTAGTGATCCACGCGGTGTCAACAAAAAATCATTATAAAAACAAAGCCAGGCCCTTCAAATAATTATACTAGAGCTGCTCTGCTAATTTACTTTAGGCAAAAAAATTGCACCTATAACATAAGGTGCCTTTTCCAAATGTGACAATAATGGCAGCAAGTACATATCCGTGAATATATCTTAACGTTTAACCTTGTGAAAAAGTTGGAGATGCCCTTATAATGACGGCGTATGATGATTGATATGTATATAAAGCACATTATATATTTATCAGTGCAGCAGATGCTGTTTTCCTTTTTTATTCAACCACGTTTGGGACGAGTAGCATTTTTAAGGTTACAAGTGTGTTTCCCAGCTAACAAAGTACAAGGCAGTGTTTTCTTTGCACCATGTTCAATGTTGCACATTGTTGTCCTAATTAGTAGGGCGGGGCACAGAACCCTGCGGGGCCCGTCTCTTATTAGGATTGTTTAACACCAGATCCGCTGTAGCTCGTCAATCAAAATACTGAGGTATTTGTGGGAATTGTTTTCATTATTACCTGGCCCAATAGTATCCCCGTAGTTTCCTCATACAGTTTCCCCCGAATAATTTCCAGGAGAAATTCCAGCTCAATGGTTTTGCGTAGTGCCGTTGCTGTAAAGTACCGATTCTAGGACCTGTCTCTAATAGCCACGCTAGATACTGGTGACCCCTCGCTCTATCGAATTTTTCCCTATCAGTGGTGATTTTAGTTAATTTGATTGTATCCAACCCCCCCGTGTGAACTTCTTCAGTGGTCTTCCACGCCCAGGACTATCATCATGTTTGCAAATGCTGCCTGTTCTCATCACTGTATGCTCGGCTGTTCACCCCAACAGAACTGTCTTTTTTGATGCAGTATTTGTGGTGACTATTTATTGTGTTTTATGTATATCGTGTATGCATGGACTCGCGTATATATTTTGAACTGATACATATTTATCAGACCCAAAATAGAGAATGTACTGTAGAAATATAAAGACTATATTTTATATAAATGTGATAGTTGCAGTACGAATGGGGGAGGCGGGTTAAACTGTGATGTTTCCTGTTTTGTTTGCGTTAAATGGAAAGGCATGGTACGCAGATATGTCTTTTAGACTTTTCATATCGTGGCCGGTTCTGTGAACCTGCTCATTACCTGCTGTACCCTTTCTGCTCCAGTACTCTGTATTGTTACTGTATGTTCCCGAAGAATGCAGCTCATCTGACCAGACCACCCAGGATGTGAAGCCTGTAATGCAATTTACAAGTACGGTACTTGTCCGATGCTTTGGTTACTGTGGAATAATAAATTACGATGCAAAATGGCTTTCCCCCCTTTCTATATCATGTCTGCCTTTTGGTCCGTACACAAAGCTCCGTATAATTACATATTAAGATTATCTATGTGAAGTCAAAGTACATGAACAGGTGTTATCCCGAAAAACGCATCCCTTCTGTAGAATGCATGCCTTAACTCTGACGTGTTGAGCTTTTTGGGATTTTTTGGTTAGGGTTTTACGGGTTTGTTGGGATTTGGGTTTTTGGGGTGGTTAGGGTTTTACGGGTTTTTGGGGATTAGGTTAAGGGTTCGAGCCATCGATTAGCACTACGGTAGGCTAATTCGACAAATTAGCTCAACTCGTTTCAGATCAGCGACCAATCGGTCATTGAGAGACAGGCATGCAGTCTACGGCAGGGACGTCTTTTTCGACATAACACCGGGATGTCACTCTTCAGTGCCATGAAAATTATATGTAGATTTATTCGTATATGTCTGGTAAATCTATTTGTGTATATCGGCAATTTCTACTAATTAAAGCTATATTGAGGCCCTGCTAGCAATAGTGATAAAATAAATAATGATAGCTTAACTACATTTTTATGTTATTGGATTTATGTTACGGGTAAACCAACGCACACTACTATGCAACATCGTGCGGTGATACAGTGATGTTTTGACAAATTTGCATTTTTGTGTAAAACAATACCATGGGTGCGCTAAAAGACACGAGAAACTAAATAGGTCAACCGTATTTCGCTAGATACCCAACGATATCTTAATTAAGCGATGAAAATGGCGCTAACAACCAATTACTGCAGCTTTACATGAGAGTTTGGGTTTAGGAAAGTAAGCTTCTCTTTTAGCTCCCCGAGACTATACGCATTAATGGTGCGTGTCGCCATCTAGTGGTATAAGGCAGCGTTTCATATCGCGGGTTGAAAAACGCTGCCCTATCCTGTGACCCGTGGCAGAAATGAGGTTGGGATACGGTAGTTTGTGTGCTGTAATATTTTGGAATTTGATGTGCATTTAGCAAAAGTATCAAGCGTTACGCTTAACTAGAAATATGCTAACATCAATTGGCTCAAATCAATTACTATGCAATACAATATGATGTTAAATTTGTCAACAGGAAAAAAAAGTCAAGAAAATTGTGGCTTAGAGCTGGAATACACAATGCTGTGAAAATAGGATGAGTATTTATCATATTATATAGCCTATCCTAGTCAGGATCACAGAAGAACCTATAGTGCCTATGCCAGCCAACACAAGCCTGCAATACACCCTGGACAGCATGCCAGTGCATCACAAGACACACATCAAAAAATTAAAAGCCCCCAGTTAACCAGAATTTTTGTGTGCCCTGTGACGGACTGGTATCCCACCCGCGGTGTTCTGTTGAGTTTCCTGTGCTGCCTGGAATAGGCTTCGGCCCCCCTACTGCAGGTAGTTGATGGATGGATGGACAGACACTGTTGTGATTTTAATCGTTTATATGGATGCTGCAATTTGCTGTGGAAGCAGAGCAGCTGCCAACTGCCCACCAAAAGCACGCCATTGCTGCTTTACGGGGAGCGCGTCCAATTACTTCCATTCACAGGCTATATGATGCTCTTGCAAGTCCCGTAATGTTCCGCTGGGTGCTTTGTGTTCACACTCCACAGAATGTCGACGCTCGAGCACTTTGAAGACAGAACTGACAAGTACATTAATCAGCGCTGTTGCATTTTCCCTACTCTATAAAGGCAGAGATTCCCACAAGCCCCCTCGTTTTCCGTCCCTTGCGGGTGCACGCGGCGGAGGAGTGTCCACGGGGTTTTGGCCTCAGATGAAGTGGAAGGTCGTGTATGGAAGGTGCAAATGGGTTTCTGAGTGGGAGTCGCTGGGAAATTTCCTTGGCGTTCCGTCTCCTTGACTACTTCCTCTGCCCTACTCCCACAGGGTCTTCTAACCTTACATGGGTCTCCTAGCTGGAATACAGAGCTTGACCTCTTTATGACGCCGTTGAGTATCTTAGGCACAGATGATGTGTGCCTGAATTTGATGGTATCTCAGGACACCCCCTGCCTTTCTTTCAGACCTCTTTCTGGAGGATTCGGTGAATCGACTCTAGAATCCTCGTCGCATTAGCTAAGGGATGGTAGCTCATCTCAACTTCTCGCTGCTTCTCCTGGTGAGGGTTGCGATGGCAACAGGTCAGACCGGATATCATTTCTCACAGCCACCGACTCTAGCTCATTCTGAGGGATCTCCAGATGTTCCTAGTAGTGATGGTAAATTTGATTCCTTTTAGTGAATCGGGTTTGAATGAGTCACTCACCAAAATGTATCGGGTGTTTT
>JABFDZ020000037.1:12081296-12091653 GCA_019775955.2 Pollimyrus isidori
CATCCCAATTACATTCAGCTTGCACTCCCCCCCCCCCCACCACCACCACCACCACCCCACTAGTCCACATCTGTTAGGCGGCTCTGCGGAGCGAGGATGCGTGATTTGTAAGGGAAAGGTCCCGGGAGGCTTTTGGGGAGCAGAGGTGAACCGGACAGGAGGAGTCCATCCCTTCCTGCGCTCCTAAGGCCCAAGAGCCGGCTGTTTTGGGAGGATTCTGAGACCATTTACTTGCCCTGGGGGGGCATCCTGCTGACCTACTCAAGGAATCCTCACCCCTCCCTTACATGCAACAGTACATCAAGCTTGCAGTCTGTCAGAATCTATGTTTTGCGTATGTACATGTGCAATATGGTACATATTACAGAAACCACTATCCACCCTCTGTCTTTGTGTTGCTAGTATAAGGCTGTAAATATTTTCATATCAATGTCAGAGCCCCCATTTTGCTGGAAAACCCTGTAAAATTTGTGCCTATTACTGCCAGTATTTACATTAAGTCCGTATGCCAAGGATCGCGGATTTTTATGAGGTCATTCTCGGGTAGGGAAACAGAGTAGCTGCTTCTATGTGTTCATTGGTGGAAGGACTGTGGTAAACAAAAGTAAGAAAGTACAACAACACAAATGAGAGTGTTACGCAGAATAGAAAAGGGTGTTGCCTGAGCACTGGAGCGTGGCGGAGCGTGGCGTAGCGTAGCTGTGTGCGAGACTCAGGCCGTCGTCGGCACAAGGTAGCTTGAGCTGGCGTGTAGAGTTTGGTTTGCAGACTGCTCCGGGAGAAGTTGTTCCTTAGGCCGGCTTAGCCGACATCATGTCTGCGAAACATTATTCATCCTTATTTACTTTAGATATGTAGTATCTTTGGAGAAGTATGGTGGGGGGGGTGTTGGGCGTCGCCACAAGCTCCCTTCTCTTGTACACAAACGTCCACATTTGCAGCCGCGTGGCGCTGTCTACAACTGACGATGCTGAAGGTTCCTTATTGACTTTCAGCTCTATAATGTTCTTTTGGGTCCTGGGTGTGAATGCTGCTGTTGCCCTGATCACTGCTGAGGTGAACGTGAAGCTCATGACTATTGGCTGTTAATTATAATGACCTATAACTGTTGATTGACTGAATAGTTATGACTGAACAAAATGGCAGTTAATGACACAGTTTGACTGTGGAAATATTTCATGCAAGTCTTTATGAAGATCCCGTGAGTTTTGATATATGTGAGGTGCAGCACGTTGAGCATCACTGTTGCTTCATGCCCTGTGTGTGTGTGTGTGTGTGTGTGTATGTGTGTGTGTCCTGTAATTGATGGACAGCCCATCCAGAGTGTCCCCTGCCTTATACCCCGTGTTTCCATCTGGCATACCAGGAATTTTCCCAGTGGACTGATGTGCTTGTTGAACAGAAAAAAATATTTAAACAATTTTTATTAAACAATTTTTAATCCCAGTCCAACGTTTCCCCATACTGGATAACTGGACGATGAATGTTATTATTTGATATTTTGGTGCAATATAAAGAATATTTCTGAAGTAATTTAATTTATAACAGATTTGTTCGGACAGGGGTCTCACCACAACCCAAAAACATGCTGTTGTCATAGGCGATGTACACACATGACTGTGTTGCTATGCGCAGCTCCAAGTTCATTGTCAAGTTTGCGGATGATGCTGTGGTGATGGACCTCATCTCCAAGTTCTGCCCAAGCTTGATGGGCCGAATGACCTCCCCACGTTTGTAAATTTCTTATGTGTTTTTTTGTGTTGGTCTGTGTATATTTAAATATATTAGTCTATTTCATTATCCATCTAAAATGATCACTTCTGTATATTTAGTATATGTAGTCCTGTTTAACTTTTATTCCATTTCACCACCCCTCCCCACTTCTAACCATTTAAATAAAATTAACCCACAAAAATGTATTAATTGTTGTTTGTCTCTTAGTCTAAGGGATTACTAGATTAGCATCTCACAGTGAGATGTATCTGTATAACTATCCATGTAACAAATAAATCTTCAACCTTGATGTGGCTGAATTTCCTGTCACGGGTCCGATCTTCGTGTGTGCCACGCCCACCTCGTCACCCCGTGTTTTTCACCGGATTGGTCACACCTGTGTCTTATTGCTGCCTGCCTGTCCTCTGTATTTAGTCTGTGTAAGTTCCGGCAGACTTTGTTCCCTAGTGTTGGTCCGTCTGTCCAGTGTACCCGAAATAAACCTCGTTTGCCTGACTTCTTGGCTCCTCGTCCCTGCTTGCCCGTTCGCCTACCGACGCGACGCAACATCGCCCTTTGTGACGGCTACATCCTGGAAGGGAGGGACGTCAGGCAGTGGCCAGGCACGTGTATTGATAGTATCTATGGGAGGACGTGAAAAACATGCACAGTGCACACACAGGAGGTGGGGTTCAGCCCTGCAGGCTGCCCACTGAGCCACTCTGTCGTCCATCAATAATATTTACAATAATATTTATTTCATGGAGTAACTGTGCCGGATGTCACCCGTTGGGTGACGGTGATTCTGTGTACAGAGCATGGTCGATCTGTCACCCACCATTGTTATTCCTGGGGTTTGGATTTGTCTGGTATGTGTGAAACAATCCCCCTGGCAACCTTTTTGTAGTATTTCATTGAAGGGGCCATTCAACATTTGGGAGGTTGTTATATTCTTATATAT
This sequence comes from Pollimyrus isidori, assembly GCA_019775955.2. Lineage (NCBI taxonomy): Eukaryota > Metazoa > Chordata > Actinopteri > Osteoglossiformes > Mormyridae > Pollimyrus > Pollimyrus isidori. The sequence goes on from JABFDZ020000037.1 coordinate 12,083,971, forward strand.
TAAGCACATTTGGGGTATTTTTTGTGCATACAGCAAGTGATTCTGCTGCGAGATTTTGTGATGCACACGGCCTGAGAATGTAGCACACGTCCTCACAAAGGGCGAAGAAGCTAATTAAGGCAAGCTGGCGGATTTGGAAAGTTCACCATCCGCATCTGCAGCTGAGCTTTGCTCATCGTTTGGCGTTAATGACTGCAGCATCCTGCCAAATCCTACAAAATGGCCTGAAAATGTTTCTAGGATGAACTGCAGCAGACGCCAGCAAACGGGGCGGCCAGCAAGCCTCATCTCTCCCTGACGGAGACAGGCATGCAAAACCAAACATGAGCTAATTGAGATCTTTCAGAAGCAGCCATGACAGATCTGTGATGTACATGTAATTGCATGAATGTGTCACACATGTATGACGGTTTTGAGTGCGAGGGAATATTTATTTTATGCAAAGATGTACTGTGATTTTTCTTATCTGCATAGTGAGCATTGTTTTTGGTGAACTAAACTTTGTAATCTTTTACATGATAACCCTGGCTGTTTTCAGCACATGAAGATTATATGCAAAATTTTCCTATCACGCATAAGTCTGTCAGACAAGTTGTCTGTTTCCAGGCCTTAAATCCTGTCATGTAACTCCAAGGAGCAAAAGCACTAACCTGGAAGGAGATTTTTGCTGGGTAGTGCCAGTTCTCAAGGGCAGTGCTACCCAATCCGGTCCTCAGGGACCTGCAGACAGTCCACATTTTTGCTCCCATCCAGCATCCCAACAATATAGAAATACATTTTAGATAAATGCAATCTCTACTCATCTCAGTGCCCTAAAGTAGTATTTTCTAATGTGTTAGGGAGCTGGGAGGGAGCAAAAATGTGGACTATCTGGTTAGGAGTTGGAAGGGAGCAAAACCATGGACTGCTGCAGGGACCCGAGGACTGGATTGGGAAACACTGCTCAAGAGCAATATGTAGTGCAGCCTGGATGGGGACTCCCCTGGAAAACCACACCACGACAGCGTTTGTGACTCCAAGTCTTTGTGCCTTTGTTCTTTATTGTTATGACATGCTAAAGATACAGCTGTTATTAAAGAAGGTATTTCCCTAGTTATGTCTGACTGAATCATGAATTTTTACCCCATATGAAATTTATTAGCACTATCGCTGACTGACATGTGATTAACAGACATCTCTCTGTCTGGTTGTTCCCAGCAGAGACTCTCAACCTAACCTTGGACACACTACATATTCATTGTTTTTTTTCTCTCTGTTCCAGTTGAGCTTCTCATGTTCTCGCTGATCCTGGTAGAGATGTTTTGACAATGTTCAGTCTGACATACATTATCATTTTTGGTCATGCGTGAGGCTATTTTCAACGTATTTGCATTTTTAACAGGATAGGCATTGGTTTTCCTGTCGTGTTGCAATGGATAAATTGTTGACGGATGGATGGATGATCACCAGTCTCTGACTGGATATAACACATGTTCCATTAGCACATGGCACTGAATGAGGAGACCAAACAATTTTTTGCATTACAGGGAGTGAAAGTAAAATTGTTTTCGACCACATACTTCAAGGAAACTTTAAAAATAACAAGATTTTATGTGATTCTCAAGTAATATACACATTTGTGACAAATTATTAAATCAAACCGAGGCCTTTTTGGGCCCCCCTTGATCCAGGGCCCAGGGCCAACTCACCTAAACCCTCCCACCCCCCCATCACCAGACCTGGTGCAAAATTTACATACATGCATCTGCAGAAGTTGATGTCACAGTTTCTAGGTGAATTAAATTCTCTTCAGGAGTGGCGAGCGCCATGTATGAGCGCCATAAATCTTTAAAAGAGATGCATCGCCGAGGCCACAATGCCCATCAGGCCAGCTAGCGTTCCCATGCTGCACCACGGCTCAAAGCGTCCGCATCCGCGCGCCGTCTGTCCCGTCGTCTTACATTTTAACGGCCTGCCGCTTTCGGACTCCCAGGTGGTGTCGTTACTGCCACGGAACTGTGCCCTGAAACGCTGCTGCTTCTCCGTGTGACACAGGAAAGAGGCGTGGGAGCGCAGGTTTATTGGGGCGGCGCCGCCCTCTTTGCGGTTTACGAGGACGGGGCTCCTTGCGGCGCGGAGCAGAAACGTGGAAGAAGCTGTTTCGGCCAGAAGGAGAAATAAAGTGAAACTGTGCTTCTGGGAAGCACAATGAACCCTTTGGGTCTGGATGGAAGCTTTTAGGGACAAGAAGGAATAGAGGGAATTAATTTATACCTTTAGTCACCAAAAATGTGCAATGAATCAATATTACTGACTCAAATCGCCTGACCTTCCCTTAGCAGGAAAGGACCAAGCCTGTACCCACCTTCATAACATATTAAACTGCCTGTAAAATGGCTGAGTGTGAAGTTGTGGAAAATATATCTGGCGCATATTATTAGCAGAAAATTTTTAGAAGGCGTTTGCAGACAAAATATGAAGGTCCTGTGAAGCGTTTGGATGGTATGTGTGCAATATGCGGAATTTAGATCAGTTCGTTAATGCGGCCCCTTAAACATACAGTGATTTATGATCAAATACAGTCAGCAGCTTCCAGTGCCTGAGCACCACTAAACCTTTTGGTAGCTGGGAAGTATCCAAAATGAGTTTTCTCAGCCTAGGTATCTAAGACGATAATATATCTGCTATTATCAACTAATTCCTTTTGCGTCTAACCCCCCATCTTGGGGAAATCCCAGCCCCACTACACAGAACTCTTTAAAAAGATTGAGCAGATTAAACCATTCTTTACTAACCGATAAAGAGTCACACTGGTGTAGCTGGTAAAAGGCAGGGTGAAGTGAGACCAGAACATTCTTTCCAGGTTTCAGTCTGACCACACTGTTGCCAGATTTGGGTCAGAGGTCCAAAATGAGCATGTGCCCTAAGAGAACAAAGAAGATACTTGGTAGAGGGGTGTTTTATTTCTCCTCCTTCACTCTAGCACAATATTAAAAGTCACTCCAATGGCTACAAATGTCTGGCAATGGAGAGACCAGGTCAGCCAAGCGTAGGCTGGTCGTGGAGTTTTAATTCTTGGTACATTCCTCAGATATCAAATTCTGTACAGTATCGAGGAATTATAGCTTTTAGAGAACTTTTCATTTTTAGAAGGATGTTTTTCTCCTCTGTGATGCGAGGGCATTGCAACGGGATGGCTACTCATATGGGGCTAATGTCCACCACCGGGGAAAAAATGGTCCAAACCCTAGCTGGCCAGCATTAAAAGCTGTGGCCCATATTTTTCAGCACTGCTCCTAGTTCACCTATGACACACATGGACCCCCCCAGGCTGACCATATAGCATCACAGTAACAATGTAAACAATCACACCTCATTGTACAAATATCCATCAATCAGAATAAAAAAACAAAGCTGACATCTGCTTATTTTACTAATAACCTACACAATGGTTATGTAGGGGTGTTGGGAAAGTGCGCACGTCGGCATGATCAGTAGGGGCCTCGTGGTGGCTGTTTTTTTTTTTGTATGCCTATGCAGCTGGACCTATGGTAACTGTCGCATGCCGCTGGTATCTGATAAGGCTTCTTTTTGGTTCCTGTTTTTTTTTCCCTTTCGTTCACAGGATATGGACCTGATTGCACCCCCTTTGTTAACCACGGCATGAACAGGAAGGGTCACCCCTTGCGCGGCGCTGAACGGGGCCGGAACGCTTTCTCGATCCGTACAGTGTCCTCTGTAGCTCCGCCCCCCCCGTGAAGCATGAATCACCGCTGATTTCCCCGAAGGATAAGGCACCAATATGAGTAACACCGCATGCGTGATTAATCCGACACCATCGTTCGAGCCAAAAATGATGCGCTGATCATACAGATGTTGTTTATTTGGTCACCAGAGACGTTTGCTCAAGGTGACGTATGTAACTAATAGCTATAACGTGGCTTTTATACACCAGGGGTTTTAGTGAAGTAATGCACCATGGAAATCTTGTCTACAAGCAGCTCTTCTCTTTGGATCAGAACCAGAGATTATTTCAGATCTGTATTCACACATGTCCTTTGTCCTGATCATTCATTCTGTTGGTAGCTGAGCTCATGTTGGGGTCGTCTATATTTTCCTGCCTAGCTGTGTCTGCTGTTTCAAAATATCAGCATTAATATCACCATCATGGTGGAGCAATTAAGCCTGGGAAAGATGGAGGCGAGAGACTTTTATTTAGATGTGGTTGGATGTTTCCTGCCCTTGATCTTTTCCTATGCAGCATTTTTTCTCTCCCAGACACAAAGTCCTCATTATGTACTCATTTCAGTTTTTTTTTTACAGGAATCCCAATTATCTCTGTCTGCTTTTTCAGAAATAGCCAATCCTTTATCTCATTTCGTTTGAGATCTCTTACCACCAGCTGAAAAGGACTGAGGAACTTCTATCAATCAGAAATTTTGGTTTGTAAGTTAGCGATGCACTATTGTGCTTGTTTGTTGTCTTCAGAAGATAGGAAAATGCCACCAGATGGGAACATGAGGAATGGTTACTGCACTTGAATTCGAGGCTGGGAGTAACGTGGGGTGGCTTTTCACTTACCTCCTTTGGGTCCAGCAGTGTTTATGCAAGTAGGTATCAGACAGTTTGGTGTAAACGGTAAAAATTCTGGAAGTGAAAAACGCAAGAGTTACGAGTGTCAGTGGGCAACAAGATGGTTTCCAGAAGTGATTTTACAGATCCGGCCACCATGTGACGTGCCAAATGTATAGACCACCTGTAGGGGGGGGTCACAGTGGTTCCACTTATATTATGTACTGTTATACAATGCTGGACATTTCAGGTCCAGAAGCTAGACGTCCAGACCAAGATTTTGATTCTTCCAGCTAGTTGCGTATTCTGTGACTGACTCTTTATGCTCAGCTGGTTGGTAGAAACAAAATCTTGTTCTGTATTTGTAGCTTCTGGACCTGAAATGCCCAGCACTGCCATTATACAGGACACTTTCAAGCTTTACGCTGCTTCCATTCATTAGCCACTCACTGGTTTTTCCCAATGAGTAGGGAAGCCAATAGTCTCGGTGTAGCAGAGCTCATTTGTCCCTTTGCTCGTTTTATATAAAAGGGACTCACAGGGTACTTTCCTTTCAGCTGGGAGGGTAGCAGTTATTTCAAGGTGATTGATGAACAATAGCAGCGTCTCCCTGGGAAAAGCCCTGCATCTGTCTGATGTAATCGACTAATTATAGACCTATATCTTCTTCAGCCCATCTGTCTTTGCTAACTTCCAAATTCACACAGTTGCTGAGAACTTAAGAATGGGGGTGAAAACCGGCTTTTTGACGTACTGAGAAATCCAGGTACATATAATCTGTCATAGAGTGACTTTTAGCTTTTTTTTCTCAACATTTCCAAACACAAGCCCAAGGCTGCAAGTTGCCACGGTGCCACATGTGAGGCCACCAGGAGATGCACCTCCTTCACAGTATCACTGGATTTCTTCAACTGTGTGTGGTTTCCAGTAGCCACATAGAGCTGATGCAGATCAACATTTGAGTGATGTTTATGAAGGCCAGGTCTGGTCCTGTAGATGTTTCTAGCCTCCGTGAAGCAACCTTGGCAAAGCCAGTCTTGTGTTTGGAATGACGCAGCTCAGGTTTGATCTCAGGTAACTGTATGGCACAGCGTGCGAGTGACTGTTTTGATGTGGGTCAGTTCTTCCTGCAACTGCTCACCCTTACGGCAAAACAGGTGTTTCCATCCCGTTTGGACCTGTTAGACCCGGTTGACTTTGTGCATGATGAAATCTGGGCGAGAATAAAATACCATGCCTTTAAAGCAGAGGCGGCCAGTGTTATTAAGTTTATGTAAGCCTGAAAGACGCAAAATTACATTGCTATTGATTAGTCAAAAATGCCTTATGCAAATAAACAAACAAACAAACTGTACATTGATCTGACAAAATGAGAAATTTAAAACTACAGGTACTCCACAAAGCACTTCATGTATATAGACAGCAGGGGCAATTCTATGAATCTACCCTGTAGCAAATGCTTGTCACTCAGTAAAGGTTTTGTGTAGAAATAGGAGAAGCAGTCTTTAACTTCCTAAGCCTTGAATACGTTATTATGGTTTGCTGCGCCTGTTTATTACACTCTATTAAGTAACCAGCAGTGCTATTAAAAAGTGGTTAAAGTGTATAACCATGTTATGATCTTTTTAACTGGGTCAGCACAGTAGTGAAAGGCTTAGCATCGGCCCACAGCGGCGGGGTTCTGGGCGCTGCATATCTCTCCGCGTCAGCTCCATCTGGTTCCGGTGCCGCACTCCCATTATCCGGACCCACTAAGCACCTAGAATATGGCACGGCATGCAAGCGAGCGTGTGTGGCGCGTGTGCCTCGCGACGAGCTGGCACCTTCGTCCCGGGGCGCGGCACCGCCCTGTTCCTCCTGGGACGGGCTCCGACTTACTGGGACGCCAGCCTGGGCGGCCGCTTGCGGAAATTCGCCAATGGATGTTTTCATTTAAATCTGATGATTTAAGTTCCCAACCGACAGAGGAATGTAGAGGCGAGATAAATCAGTGGTTTAAATGAACAAACAGTTAGAATCCATTTCAGGCTTTCAGTCGTATGATATAGACTCTTACATTGCCTGATCAATTTCAGATATAAATACATTTACAGTAAGAGTCATTTACGTCAGTGCTGTGTTTATTACACTTATTTTGTTGGAAACATCCATATAGACAGTGGGTGTTCCTCAAGGCACAGTGAGTGTTCTTTAGGGCCCAATGGGTGTTCATTAGGGTACAGTGAGTGTTCCTTAGGGCAGAATTCCAGCGAATACAGCTTCAGATCCATTAAGTCTTTCTTCCAGTTGGCTGGGCTCACTAGTGGTGCGTATGATTGGCTTTTCACCTCTTGCCCTGGGCTCACCATGGGCAATCAGGTCTCACATTCACAAGAGATGAATGTAAGCTTTGTTTTGAGGGCTGTTTGGACCACGGTTGGTCCATAATTTGAGTTGTATCATGGACTTTATTGAAGCTATGTTGCACAAATCTAGTTTTCCCTTTTCCAGTATAATTTTACTGTTCCTTATTACTTATTTATTATACTGTCACTTTATGATTTATTGCTTTCACTGTTTTTATAATGGTGGACTTAACTACGTAGAATTTCACTGCAGGATAGTAGGACTGTATCCCTCACGTGTGACAAATAAACCCCTTGAATCCTTATGCATTGATGCATTGACAGGAGGCAGTGGTCTTATAGCTGGGAAACTAGGAATGGGCGCTCTCTACTTACTCCTGCTTCCTTAAGTGTGGGGGAGGGGAGAGGCAGTGTGTTAACATTGATGAATAGTTCACAGCTAACCGTAGTTACAAAAAATGATGGGCTGGAATCCTTCTTGGTGGGCCACTGTCTTCGTTCTTTCGAGGGATCTTCATCCTGGGAGCTCATGCTATTCTAATATTGCTCTGTTTTCAATAAATGACTTCCCAGTTAGGGGCCGAGTCATATGGAACCAATCCATGGGTTTAAATTATGGGGGGTGAAGAGGTTGTGGGGGGGGGCGCCCCCCCCCCCCCCCCCCACAAAACGAAACAAAAAATAAAAAACTTAATATGTTTAAAATAAAAAAAATAAATAAAAAAAAAATAAAAAAAATAAAAAAGAAAAAAAAATGTGTTTTTTTTATATTTAGTATTGTTTGTTT
>JABFDZ020000037.1:12095913-12111273 GCA_019775955.2 Pollimyrus isidori
CAGGGCACACTCACACACCAGTCATGCACACATGCACACCTACGGACAATTTGGCAACTCCAATCAGCCTCAGCATGCTTTTGGATTGTGGGGGGAAACCGGAGTACCCGGAGTAAACCCTGCCTTAAACATGAAAATTAAAAACAAATTTTGAGACTAACCTAGCAAATTTACTGCAGCGTCACAACTTATGGAATGAGTGGAACTGAAGGAAATGTGTAGAAAAATATTTAATAATGTTTTGGTGCTGCATTGGCTTGGGTATCTTGCGTGTGATGCCCTGTGCTTCCTAGTAGGATCAGGTTTGACTGCAACTCTGTACTGAATACATGGTCATGAAGGATCATCCATACAGTACATCCATTTTCTGCTACTCATCTGAGGTCTGTTGTGGGGCAGCAGTCTGAGCTGGGAGGTCCAGACCTCCTCCTCCCCAGCCACCTTCTCCAGCTCCTTTGGGGGGATATTAAGGTTTTCCCAGGCCAGCCAAAAGTAAAAGCTCTCCAGTGTGTCCTGGGTCTGCCCTAGGATTTCCTCCTAGTTGGGTATGCCCAAAACACCTCCCCAGGGTGGTGTCCAGGAGACATCTTTGATGGATGCTCAAACCACTTCAATTGGCTCCTTTTGATGGGGGGGAACAGAAGTTATACTTTGAGCCCTTCCTGAAAGGGTGAGCCTAGACACCCAGAACCTCTGCAAAGAAAGTCCATTTCTGCTGCTTGCATCTTTCAGCCACTATGCAGCGCTTGTGACCATCGCTGAGAGTAGGAACACGGACTGACCGGTCAATTGGGAACTTTTGACTTCCGACTGAGTTTGTTCTTCGGTGACAGAAAGGTACAGCGTGTGCATTACTGCTGATGCTGCCCCGACCGGCCTGTTGATCTCCCGCTCCATTCTTCCCTCAGTCGTGACCTAGACCTGGAGATGTATGCAAGATTAATGGATGGATGGATATCTGATTTATTAAAAATGTCATTTTCTACTCTGGGTTTTGTAGCAAGATGCTTCAAAGTGTTACATAGCCTGCAATTGAGTTTGAAGAAGCTATTGCAGAGATTTTTTTTCTTCCATGCATGGGATAGGATTTGTTTAACAGAATTTAAAAAGGGTAAATGTTTCCATGTGGAATGTAGGATTTTTTTAATGGTCATTGTTTCTCTTTCCTTTGAGACATGAAGTTTTGCGGATGGCACGTCTCTGTTTTTCCAAAGGAAGTGTTGAAAACCTGCTGCTCAGCTTTTGAAGGAACATCACACCATTGTGTCCTCCTCTGGGGAGGTGCCACGTATCTAGTTTTGGGTCTCCGTACTCCCTAAATGTCATTCAGCAAGTGATTGCCAGTAGGTATTCTAAGCCTTTAAGCCGATTTTTCTCCACCATTCATCACGGAAACAGAGCAATTTCATGGATATGGGCCCATGGTCCCTCTGATGGTTTCTGGTGGAAATGGATTGTGGAGGGGCTATGGTGTGCTTGCTTGGGCTGTGGAGAAGTTACTGTCAGTCCTTGGTCCTCTCCCAGGATCTTAGTTTGCCTGCTCATTTCCTGCTCCTAAGCCCAGACTCGGTGCTGTGAAGGTGAACATTGATCATGCATTCAGATCTCCAGCCAATGGTTCCATCTCTGTCAGAACTGCCAGCTCTTGTTTCATGTCCCAGGAAGTATTTTACACACAAAGTTCCATTATAGGTGACACGCTGATTAATAACCATTCATTTATTAAACTATGCATTCCTTTATTCCGTTTATGCTATTACAGAAGCTCACATTGCAGAAAAATAATGTTTTATGTCCCAGGCTTCGAGGTTTGATTTGCCTTTGTTCGTGTCCTGGGATGATTTTCACAGAGACTGCTGTCATAATTTTCCGATTGTTGACTAAGCAGTTGTGAAGTATCTGTTGTGGGTTTTAATAGTGGGCATTGTTCTTCATTTAGAACATGGAAAATACAGCTGGTTTTAGACAAACGGATGATTATTAACCTGAAGCATCTGTTTAATCCATTTTTATGACTTTATGTTATGAATACACTGAACCTTTTGATGGTAAGCATCTAATTCGAAAGTGTCAATGGGATACCTGGCAGAATTTTACTGAGCCGACTAACAAAAATGTTTGAGGGCAGAGCAAAAAATGATTGATTCAGAGAGAGAACCAATCAGATTATTGAGGAGATGGGTCGAAGAAACTGGAGGAGGCGGGACCAACTAGTCAAATGCCTCCTCTAGATGTTCGGGCCCATCTCCTAGCCCCCACAAGCTTCGTTCATATTAGATGCTAAGCTAAGCTATACCTGATACTTGGCTCCATTCAGCTTCCTTATCCTGCCCTGGGTGGTGGCCTGGAGGCCATCCCAGGCAACATAGGGTACAAGACTGGGGTCCACCATGGATTGGATGCCAGTCCAGTATGGCTGAAGGAGACACTTACCCACATGTCTTTGAGATTCCAGGAAACACAGGGAGAGCATGCTAACTCCACACACACATAGCAGGGGTGGGCCTCGAACCCACAACCCTGGTGATGTGGTTTGTAGTTTTTCATTGGCTATGTAATGTAATATTTCTGTAAACTTTTTTAACATGTATTGATAATGGCTTTCATTTCAGATAATGAAGTGAAACCATGAAACTTCCAAAGAAGCACACTAGTGAGGAAACCTTTGTTACACACTGGGTCAGTACCGCCACAGGTGGCGTAGTTAATGATGTAAGTTTAGCTCTGTTTATTGCAAATCTTTTTGTGTGTCCTAGGTTGTTGTAATTGCTCAGAATTAACTTTCTTCCTTGCTTTCTTTCCTACTATCTGAAAAAGGACGATAAATCTTTTTCCTCTATTAACCTTTCTGTGTTGTGAAATATATCCATGCTATCCCTTTTTGAGTTGCTATGTGCTGTGGCTTGTCAGTGGGCATGGGTCCTCGGGTTTGAGCATTAACCAGTGTGTGTTAATATTATTGGGGAAACCGCATTGAGTCAGCTTGCGCTCCTCCAAATAGCGCACTAGAAATTCAGCTATAAAAATCAGTGGACGTGGCATTTTGTCAATGAAATTCATGCATGCATGGGACCCGATGGGCCTCACCCAGTTGACCTGGGGGGTCGGTACCACCGCCCCCAAGAGGATGACTGTGTTTCTGTTTGGCTGATACTCTCCTCACACCAGGAAGTTCTGCTTGACAGTTTTGGCATCCTGTCTAACTCAGGTCAAAGCAAATGAAGACCCACTGAAGGTGGCTGGATTCCTAGCTTGGCCTTCGTCTTTGGTTTACTCTCCTCGTTCCCACAGTTGACGTCACGTGGAAACCTCACCTCATCAGAGGGGCTCAGTGGCAGGGCGTGCCTGTTGTCTTTGTATTAAAAATCATTTGTATAGATTTGTTGTACTCCCTCTGTTAGTTAAAGAAAACCCAGCTATGTGTAATTAAATCTGCATGTCTGCCCCAAAGCAAAAGGGTGTTTTATCGTTAAATGATTGGCTGTATTCCACAAATTTTGCATGACAAACCTCCTGACATGCCAATTAAAAACCAGTTCAGCTCTACAATACAAACAGAGAACTAGTTTGTTGCCAAATGGTTTTAGACTGTAATTTAAAATGTAATTTAATGTTTTAGTTTTAAAGAATTCAGCAGTTCTCAAACCAAGATCTTGCTAGCAGCTTAATGAAGAATTAGACACTTAAGAAATATCAACAAGCCTAAACACAACCAGATTACTTACCCGATGCTTTTTCTTCTGTTTCCTTAAGACATTCCCTGCCATCTAATGCTGTTCTAATCACAATCCTGGAGAGATTCCTAAACGATACTTATCAAATTCCTGTTTGTTTGGACTTTTTAGACAAGAAAAATGCATTTTTGGTTGCGTGTGCCAGTCAATTACTGTATTTTCTAACATTTTAACATGTATTTGTCACTGCTTATAGTTAATTGTAATTACTCCAAATCACTTAAGTGTACACTTCATGATAGAGACTCATCTGTCGCTATTAAACTTTATAATTCACAGGCTGATTTCTTGATTGGCTATTTTCTTATTAGGGGCCTGTGGCATCTATCTGAAATGCATCTGCTGTAAAAAAAAAAATTAAAAAAAAAGATGATTGGCTGGTTAATGAAGGATGGATGGACATGTGTCAAAGCACCATTGAGTGAAGCTGCATTCCGGAATGCCTGGGGTAGTCAGAGAGGTGGAACGGTAGGATCTCCAGGACCCCTCCTTGGGAATCTGTTTGGTGTGATCTCCAGTCCTTAGGGCACTATGTTTCTCTTGTAAACAAGGATTACCAAGCAACAAAAAGCAGTGGGAGCAGGTTTACTGCTTTAGGGAAGAGGGAGGCCATTTTATGGTGTGTTCTCCATGAAATGTGTGTTTTTTGTCTTACTTCACATACATAAAGCTTGATCCAGCATATTCTGTAGTTGTAGATTCTGTATGGGGGACTTGGATAGAGAAGTGATTGCTGTTATTTTTCATGGGCAAACACTCTATACACTTTAATCCTCCAGATTGTTTAATATGACCTTTCTGGGCCTTAAATTTAACTTCAATGTCAACCAAAGCCACAAATGATCATAAATATTTACTTGCTGACCATTTCTGTGAAGTATCACTGATTTTATTTCCCAGTCATTTATCAGAGTTTTATAGGTTACTTGTACAGTAGGCCATAATCTTTCTGTTTAATGCATTTAAGTAAAACATAAACACTCTGCTACTTCATTATCATCATGTCCAAACAATTTGGGCCAGTCATTGTATCACAATGTAATCAAAAGTTCTGTGGTGTTTGACAGGGGGGTAGCTTCTGAACAAAGGTAGATAGTTCAGCTGCAGACAGTAAAAATTCAGACCAAGATTTTGTTTCAATCAGCTAGTTGAGTACTTTGTGACTGTGACTCTTTGTGTTGCAACCAGCTAGTTAAATATAATCTTGGCCTGGATTTTTACTTTCTGGACTAAACACTTCTGCTTCTGGACGAGTCTCTCCAAGCCTGGGGGTAGCTGCTGAGTCATAGCTGTTGGGTGCTTGATCACTGCTTCTTCACACTGCTGGTGAACTCCAAGGCGCAATGAGAGTAGGGAACATTTTTAAAGGTACACCTCCTCTTTATAACCCCCTTGGTCAGTTTTCAATGGGCTTTCATAACATTTCAAAGCTTATTTTACCAATACTTTTGGAATTATCTAGCATCTTTCTAGACTTTGCATAGTATATATGAGATTGTTTTTACTTCCTGGCATAAATATTTGCTTTTGATGTTAACATATGATGTTAAAATGGACCATGGCTGGGTATCGAAAAGATGCTGGAAACATTTTCACATTGCTGGGTGATTTCCAGCTGACAGTTTCGACCAAGTCTCTGATGTCTGCAATCTACACCACAGCCCTACGGTTCCTCCCCTTTTAGAAGCTTGCTCTGGCTTATAGTGGTACTGAAAGGCATTATATTTGACCCATTAAATTAAAAAAAAAAACAACAGTTTGTTAAAAGTCAAATATGGGATGTGATACTCTTGAGAGTTGATTGATTTAACCACCAGATTTACCGCAAAGCTCTCCTGTAATGCAATCTGCTGTAGCTTATTTCATGGTGGGGCAGTGTGTGGCTCAGAAACGTAGAATGCTACCTGTGAACAGTAGGTCATTGAGTCAAATCCCAATCTCAGCAAAGTGATGTCAATACTGGGCCACCGAGCATGGCCCTTAACCACCTGTTGCTCCAGGGATCACCTGCATCTGCCCGGCTACCTCGCAAAGTAAACATGCATAACTTTGGATAAAAGCCTCTGCTGCCTAAGTAAAACGTAAAAAACAAACACATAAAATAGATATCCGTCAGCACCATAAACCAGCACAGCACTACAGTTGTGACACACTGCCCCTGGCTAATTAATCCACAGGAGGATTCGGAAACACCACATCTGTGGGAAAAGTTAAATTATCACGGTTAATTTAAGCTTTATTCGTAGGCTAAATTATCCTCGCCTGGCTGAAATTCCGTATGGTACAGTCATTCGACGGGAAGTAAAAATTTGGACTTGATTAGTTGCCTTTTTTTGTAGTTAGAGGTTTGTGTCGCAATGGTGATCCTCTGGCCTGTTTGCATTATTAGCTGACTGGTGTGGCTGAATTCCAGCTGTATTTCTTCATCTGGAAATGTCCAGTATCCTGGCCGGATGGTTTGCATGACTGGTCACAGGAAAGCAATGTGGGCTAATTTAAGGAGCTACATTTCAGCTTTAGTCATACCCTGTTCCCATCATCCCTGTTCTGTTTCATGTTTGCTTGTTTAGAGAAAAAAAAACAAAACAAAAAAACAGGCTGCCATGGAAACCACTGATTTTTTTTTTTCAGGATTAATGTCATTGTGCGGCTCCCATAAGCACTAAATGTGTTTTGTAGTTGCTGGGTTATATTTTCACGTAGGAAACTATGAGAATGGTTAACTGAAACTGTGCTGCAATAAAGCAGGATTTAGTCATAAGGAGATGGTCACCCAGGAGAGTCCCCTGGCAGGCGTGCTGAGCAGAGCAGCGTGACACAAAAACACTGGTACTGTATGGCTGACTGGGATGGCAACCTCTCCTTTTGGGGATGCGGAGGACAAGCACAGCACCAAAGGAAATACCAGAATGAAGGAGCTGAACCACCAGGTGGAAAATATAAGACAAAGCATTTGTCATGGGTCTGGGAACACTGCAATAAACTGAACAACTTATACTGTACCTGCGCAGTTGGTGGGTGGTGGGTGATCTGCAGTCTGTGGGTTAGACCTGTGATCTGCTGTTGGGCCTTATTTAAAGGGGCAGTTCACCCCAAAACTGAAATATATATATATATAAATGTTAAAGATGATCAAGATGCAATGTGTGCAAAGAAGCACTACAAATATACCTGTAATGAAACGGCAAATAAAGCTTCTTTTCTGTACTGGTGACCAGATTCTGACCAGAGATGTATCATAGTCCCATCGTGGCCCCCACCCCCCAGTACCCTGTATGTGTTTCATTTCTGTCATCTACATCCTGCATAGTGTGAGATTCAGTCTTTGGGGTTTATCTGTGAGCCTCTGGTGTGTTTAACGTTTCAGCCCTGGCCCTTTGACGCTCCGTTCATTGCCTTCACTGCATGACAAGGATTTCTAAATACCAATCCTGTTGTGTGCTACGTACCGATGCAAATGCTTTTTAGACCACCCAGCTCTGAGGCACTCTTTCATGCTGAAATGCAGCTGTATACCTGAACTTTTTCAGGCGATGCAAAACAAGGTGCTTATCCACTCTGTCAGATAAAACTTGAATGCATTGTGGAAACTACTAGTATTTTCGTATCTAACCAAACTGTATACTGGTCATCAGTAGCTTCCAGGCACGCTGTGGGCTAAGCTCTGTGGCCTTTAATCAGAAACACCCTGGTTCAAACCCAGCTTCTGCACGTCTGCAGGTCCTTGAGTAAGGCCCTTAACCCCCAGCTCCCTGGGTGCCCCAACAGGTGGCTGCTCTTCGTGGACAGCTTTGAGAGAGGCATGAAGACAATTTCCCAACGGGGATTGATAAAGTATCTGTTTTTGGTCCTGGAAATACTAGAGGACAGTAATGGTAAGCAGTCGAACAAGGATGCCAAAGTCAAATACATTAGCGGGCTAAAAAAACAAATTTGCTACAAGCCGAGGGCAGAACTGGTTCAATTTTTATTAAAACATTTTAAAATGATAGCACGTAACCTATTGAACCAAGACTTAACACAGTGTACGGTATTTTATTTAATGATTAAATGAACAATCCAACATTTTTGTATGGCTCTGTCACTAATTTCAAGAGAAAACATTTTTCAACAGGTTCACAAACAAAAACAAACTTCCTTCAAAGAAGAGTGAGTTCGCGAACTACCGTTGAATTGTGGGGAATGGAGTATTGGTGTGTGCAAAAGAGCAGCAGGCGGCTGTGGCCTGCGTGCCGGTTCTAATACTAATCAAATATCATCCCGGGGACCATAGATAATTCATCCGGCCCGCGGGCCTTGACTTTGACAGACTGACTTCTCACTGTCCTTCTACAGCAGAGTTGTCAATCAACCAATCAGATGGTTTTCACGGTCAGCAGATGGCTTTCACACTCAATAGAAAAGCCTGCAGAGTCACAGCAAGCATTGCTGGAATAGTTGTATGTCTTTCTGCTTGCTAGCTGACAATAACAAATGTAGCATATATCAAAGTCCAGCAGAGGACTGGACTGTGAGGCTGTTCTGGATGCAGTGGGCCTCATCCCAACAACGTTTCTAGGTCTTCTGATGTCAAAAGTAACTTCTAACATTTTGTGTGCCACTAAAATGCTTCAGAGAGCTTGACTATTTAATTGCATAATTCCACACTGCAATCGGAAATGTATATCACACTTGATACATAGCTGCAAACTGAAACTTGTGAATTATAGACAAAGCTCAAGGTCTGTGGAGTCAAGAATAACGACTGTCAGATCTATGCTTTTATTTCAACCAGTATGTATCATATTAAGAGCATCTGCATAGTGTTGTGTTCGTCGGAGTGACAGGAGGCGAAGGAGGGAGTCCAGGCAGGTATACAGGCAAAACGAGGGGTTTATTACTGACCACACCGACATAGGACAATGTTGATGCCGCGTCTGCCGGAAGAGACGCAGACGCAGACCTAAAAACATAAGACAAGCACAGGACTGGCGAGTGGCAATGCCACACAGGTGGAAATGATGGGTAATCACAAGAGGTAACGAGGTGCGCGTGGCACACACAGGAGGAGCGGACGGCGCTGGACGTAACACATAGTAAATCAACTTGGTTTGATTTGACCTTTATCCTAATGCTGATGCTGGTTGATGCTGAGTCAGTATAGTCAACTTTAGCTACTTTCTAGTATAACTGCAGTACGGTGCCATGACTTGTGGTCAAACTGCCATTTTTCTAGCAATATCTGGCCATCAGTCCCAATAACGATACAGATTCTGATACAATAGCTCTTTTTACTTTGTTATACTTTATATATTATTTTTTAGGCTAGTAAATACAGATAGAAAAAAAATGTATGAAAAAAATGTAATTAAGCTGCTACAAAAATACATAACGTACGTAGTGTAGGCCTACCACCTCGTTTGTACGTCTTGTTTTAATCTTTAATTCTTGGGGCATTTGCAGTTCAATATGAATATCTTCAAAACAAGTATACACAAGTGGCGAATGATTACATTTTTAACACATTTTTTCTTGCAATGGCGTTGGTTCAGTTACACTTTGTTGTGATGGCAGCCCCTCTTATATCACAAGCTGCAGCGAGTTTGCAAAATAGTCCTGTTATCGCTTGTGTGTCTCGCAGTTGCGGACGCTTTGTTAAGTGGTATCGTCCATTAAACGTTATTCCCATCCATCCATTTTCCAACCAACTTATCCTACTGGGTCCACACACGGAACCCAGGTGGAGACTCAAACCCAGGTCCCAGAGGTGCGAGGCAACAGTGCTAACCACAGCACCACCATGCCACCCAGCTGTTCCCACCGCTTAAAACTTTTTTTTTTTTACAAACATTGCAAATCGCAGTGCTGCTAGTTTCTGTTAAAAGCGTAAAACATTCCCAGATCGTCACGTCTTATCTTACGCTCCTCGTACTGCGAAGGGTATGCACATGACCTCACAGCAGGCAGGCGTCACTGTACTCACACCCACTGAGTAGCAAAAAAGAATGAGGGCCAGCGTTAACGTTTGATTTGAACGGCGCATGAAAAAAAAACATCCAATATGGGAAAGAGCTGTCATGCTATTTATTGTACAAATAGATTTAACATGAAAATGTAGCTGTCTTTTTAGAGATTGCAAAAAACTAAATACGTAAGTATAGGACGTGGATCGGTGACGCATGGTCGATACCCAATCCGTGAAATATCGGTGCCAATATCGATCAGAATATCGGATCGGTGCAGCTCTGGTTTACAAGTGGTGGGCAAATCTCTTACCTGTAATCCTGCCCAGAAAAATGGTCAGAACTCTATTCAAATGAATACATCCTTCAAAAGAAACAGGACATAACTGCAAGTAATGTTATATACAGTATGAAGGAGAATCTCATCGAAGTAGATTCCATCGATGTGTCAATTTCCAAGAGCCGCTGATCCAGAGGTTCTACCAGAACCCAACATGCTTCCCATGTCCAAAGGCCAAGGAAACCTTAAGTAAGAATGTGCTTGCTAACAAAGTATTGATGGATTTATGATGGGAAACAGGAAATCCATCAGCAGAGTGGTGCTTGGAAGACAAAAGGAAAGCAGATACAGTGTGCATCAGTGTATTTTCCACCCATCTTCCAACAGCATATCCATGATACTCATAAAAATAACTTGCATCCACAGTAGTTCAGTACTTCTGACACAGTGCCTCACGGAATAGTGCCGCTATTCACACCTTCTGGGTGGTGTGTTCATATCTGGCTTCTATTCTCCATTTAGAGTTTGCATGTTCTCTTTGTAACACGTTTTTTTTCCTCCTGCAGTCCAAAGATATGCTCTCAGGCTAACAGGTGTCCCTTAATTGCTGAGGCCTTTGTGTGTGTGCCCTGCTTTGGGCTGACATTTTATCTATTGTGTACCAAGGCCTTGCACCCTCTGCTGCCTGGCATAATCTCCAGGCAGAGGCGTAGGGGCAGGACAGGCAAAGTAGGCAGTGGCCTGGGGCCCTGAGCTGGGAGGGGGGCCCCCGAGGGCTGCCTATTACATACAATACAGTAGCACTTTGCAATGAGAAATCTGCTTTATTTGTAGATTCTGCTTTTCACAGTAAAATGAAAATAAAGGAATTATGTTTAAATGATCTTTGTTGATATTATTAGTTTAGACTTAACGCCACAATAAAGCTAATTACCATGCGGAGGGGGGGGGGGGAGTTAGACGGGAGTTAGACGGCCCCATGCAGTTTTTTGCCTAGGGCCCCCCTGAGTCCCTAGAATTGCCTCTGGCTCCAGGTAACCCTGACTAGGATAAACAGTTACACGACGATGTTTAGATGCACGTCCAGTACTTAGCTTTGATATATTATGTTGATTAACTGTCCCAGCCATTTACGTCCAAGATCTATTCAGCTCCTCACCACTTTCCCTGGACAGTGTCGTGCAGAAAGTGAGCTGGACTAGCGTCCGGTCCCTCCCGGGGTCTGATGCTAGTCCACAGGATACATATACTCATAGCAATTCAGAGGCACTGGTTAGCATCTATCGCATGTTTTTAAAAATTGGGGAGAACCTGGAAGAAACTAATGCATGGTGATTGGTAAGCAAAAATAAAAATTACAGTAGTGGAATATGTTATTTGACAAACCTGGTGATGTTTAAGTATATGCCATTCAAAGCCTGTGAGATATAATGCTTATTCATAACTGAACTGGAGCTTAGATTCCAACAACACCGAAAATAACCACAGAATATGGTTTGGCACCATATCTTAGCAACATCTGAAGGCTCTTCTGTGGATGAGGTTGCAGTCCCAAGTTTTGTAAATGCCCTTGGCACCTGGCACGTTGGCTTGATCTGATTTTTCTCTTTCATATTTCAGCAAGCATTTACAAGTCACTTAGGAATTGCTCATGTATATGTTATGCTTTCTCGGTAGATTTGCTAAATAGTACAGTCAGTTACTCGCAACCCTCTCTAACGTTGGTTTGGCCATGAGCTCTGAATTACGGTGCTGCCAGCGAGTCCCTTTTCAGGCTCTGCAGCCTGGTTTTCTTTCAGTACTGATCCGCACTTTTTCCAGTGGCTTTCCAAGCCCTGCAGAGAAGCATCACTATATAACATGATGCTGCGACCGCAGTGATCAACATGTTGTTTGGTATTTACTGCGGAAAGTCCCTAATCGCCACATTTATGTCTGGCCTGCGTATCTTGTTGCAAATACAACTAATTTTTTTATTTTATTCTTTCCACTCTCCTATTCAGAGTATTTTTGTGATATGTTGTTGACCAGTGCCTGTCTATTTAGTCTTAGATGTACTGCATCTTTGTTCATATGCATTATCTGTTTTCTCTTTGTTGTTCATTTGGTTTTTGAATGAATATCAAATATCATTCTTAAATGCAATGAAAAACAAAAACCTGCACTCTGATACTTTGACCACCAGATGTATATAGGGTAGAAATTTTGTACAGCTGTGAGCCCAAATTACCAGATATTATCCATCCATCCATTTTCCAAACCGCTTATCCTTACTGGGTCGCGGGGGGTCCAGAGCCCATCCCGGAAGCAACGGGCACGAGGCACCAGATATTGTCGTCTCACTAATTCAGGTTGCACACAGTACTGGTGCTGACCAGACACCCCCTCAGAAATTGGCTTGCTAAGTCAGCGCCCGCTCAGAAGGTGGCGCCCCAGGCAGCTGCCCATGCTGTCTAATGGACCTACATAAACACAAATCTGTATTATTCAACAAAGAAAATGTAAAAACTGTATATATCCAACAATTCTTGAAAAGGAAATGCATTAACAGCACGTGAAAGTGGAAAACCATTTTATACTTTTCAGATATTGCCCATACCAGTACCAAGAATTGGTAATGGAGAAGGTATTTAAACCATCGGATTATCGTGATAGTATTCTTTGTTTATTAACTATTGCATTAGGCCTCCATAATTCAGAACCCCCTAATTATGGTTGCCTCTAACTTATTTGTTTCAGAAACACACCAGGTTAATTGTATTGCTGTTTCTAAAGTTTCAAAATCCATCTGAACAAATGAATAAACTCAATAAAATATTAGACTAGTAATTGAATGGGAGGGAATGGAACTATAGTTTATGGAGGCAGTGACGGTGGGGAGGAGAATAAGGGGTTTAAAGCAGTGGACAGAGTAGGAGTAAAGGGGGAGTCAGGTTTCAGTGTGTGAGGGCCGCTTGAGTTTGTGAAGTACTGAAGCTGTCTTTGTTTCAACTGGGGACTGAGTCAGCCAGGAGTGAGTCTGACGGGGAGAGAGGGGGAGAAGAGGTGCGGGGACGGGACTCCGCGGCAGAGAAGGAGCAGCACGGGCTAACTCTTGTTGCAGGCATTTTCAAGTGAACTTCGCTACCCTGTGAATGCCCGAAGATGCAGTCTCGGTAAGAAAGCACTTTCTAACATTAACCTATTTCTTATTTGTTTTACTTATTTCATTTATTTATCTTCAGTTTTTCTTTCATCCGCAGTCTCGCCCAGTGGTCACTTGGTCTGTGTGTCGTTCTGTGCTACTGCGGACTTTCGGCTGAAGTTGAAGTATTGGAAGGTAACGTCTCAGTCTTTATAAGAATGCGACAACTTATGTGCGCTTGATGTGCATACTTCACTTCGTAAGGTTATCTGATTTTGATATTTCGTGCGCTAAAAAGATCTATAACAATTGATTTTGTGCGACCAAATTTTAAAATAAGCACGTTTCGTTCAGAGACTGCAGTTTATCATAATATTTCCGAGCTAGAGAAGGAAACCAAAATTTAAGTTATAAATCTAAGAAGAGCATCATTCGTTAAGAACGATATTGGGACCGTCAGTCACTGCTCGACGGGACTTTCGAGGTAAAAGCTCATATCAGATATGGTGGTACGAAAGAGCATCCCCATGCATCTCAAGCCCCGTCCTGGATATGACCTGACCTCTCACATAAATCAAGTCACACTTTGCTCAGGCGTGCGTTGGTATGTATGTGTATATTCGTGTATACACACACACACGTCACACATGCGTATTATCTTATAGGTGTCCCAAATCACCCTAAGTGCCACCCTAATACCAGGCTGGCACTGTAAATAAGAAATTGTTCTTAATGCTTTGCCTGGTAAAATAAAGGTTTAAATAAAAAAAAAATAATAAAATAAATAATTCACCTCATTGTATAAAACCATGTACAACTCATATATTGTAATGAATTGTGCAAAATGAAAACGGTTCAGGGGCTTAGTAAACTGAGAGGTTTAGACGCACCTAGTGTTCGCTCTTAATATATTGTGCTCTCAGCGGAATTCGTAGCATTAAATCTACATGGTGCTGAAGTAAGCTCGAGTTTCTCATACTAAATCGATAACTCGATAAGAAACGTTAATCTTATCATCACCGCTACTGTGTGTTTTTTTTTCATTGCTGTCATTAAGTCCCTTAACTATATCAAGCACAAAGAGGTGAGAGAAGCATCTGTGACTCATTAACGTCTGAAAAAAGCCATCGTACAATGATTCACTAAACAAAACAAGGATTAATTTATCTGCGAGGGAAATGCTTCCAGGTTTTCGTACAAGGGAAAAAACAGTTTTTAAAAAAATTAACTATGTTCTGATGTCAATTCTGATTCTGTGTGTATAAACCTAATTATTGCTCCACCCTGTTGTATGTTACCTATCCATCCATTTTTCAACCTGCTTATCCTACTGGGTTGCGGGGGGTCCAGAGCCTATCCCAGAAGCAACAGGCACAACCCTGAATGGGGGGCCTGCCCATCACAGGGCACATTCACACATGCACATCTATGGGCAATTTAGGAACTCCAATCACCCCCTGCATGTTTTTGGACCATGGGGGGGAAACCAGAGTACCCAGAGGAAACCCCACGGCGACAACATGCAAACTCCACACACAGACGGAGACTCAAACCCAGGTCCCAGAGGTGTGAAGTAATAGCACTAACCACTGCACCACCATGCCATCCCTGTATATTTATTAGCGCTGGTTAATTTAGCCTAAAAAGATGACTGGCATATCACTCCAAAAAAACACTCCTCTTATTTGCAACGCATCAGCCTGTCTTATCTGGGAGCCACAGTGGGTAAAGCGGTTACGTTGCCCTTCCAGGTTTGCTGGGTGGGGTTTCTCCAGGTGCTTTGGTTGCCTTCTGCAGTCCAAAGACATGAACTGGCATTTTTAAACTGCCCGTGGTATACGAGCCGTTCGATGGGCTGGCGTTTTGTCCAGCACGTGCACCTGCATGCTTTCATCTCCTGGTACACCTGCGACCCTGCGAGGATGAATGGAAGTATGGAAGGGACAGACACAATCCAGGCTTTAAGAGACAGCTCTCTTCAACAGTAATTAATAGCATCCAGGCCTAAACCAAGGCTGGAAATTAAACTCGGCATGGACCAAACACGGACTGGCCAGTGGGAAGTTTGAAAATCTTGTTAATGGGCTGGTCTTTCTTTCCATTCCCTGTCATTATATAACCTGTATGCTAGAGGTGACTAACCTATTACTCGATTACAGTGGATGATCAATGCTCTACATAATTGGCGGCCAATCAGGTGATTGTAATCGGCGACATATACTAAGGGAAACCCCTTGCCCCCGGGCGGGGGGGGGGGGGGGGGGGGGGGGGGGGGGGGGG
>JABFDZ020000037.1:12135906-12157141 GCA_019775955.2 Pollimyrus isidori
CTCGCCAAAGCAGCTTTAGTTAGTAACCTCCAGGTCACAAGACTCTAACTGTGTTTTGGTGATGTAGTGTTTGTCTGATTAGTGCTTAGGAAAGCAATCTCATGTCCGAAATGTAAGAAGTGTGAAAGATATAAGGAGCAGCAGTGCGACCCTCAAGACGGTAGGAACATCTCAGCTGTCTGCATTCTTGGGATTGATGGATCTTGGTGTTTATTTCAGTTCTGTTTGTTGTGGTTACCAAGGTAGTGCCCATTCAAGCCTTTACTTTTATTTTTCCATCCAGCATGTAACGGAAGAATGCGTTGCTTAGTTTACTAGTCCAGCACAGTTCAAAGAACAATGCTCTCCTCAACTAGATTCTTCTCAACTCTGTAGAACCACTCCGGCTAATATTTAGGAAAAAAATGAGCGCTTTGAATTTCAGATATTCTGATGCCACATCTGAGTTTTGACGGCACTTCATCTCATGGCCTCTTGACTGTTCTGCAGCCTGCACACTGCTGTGGATGCACGGTGGCCTGGACCTCCAGCACTGAGAACACTGATCACCCTAACTGATGGGATCTATAACACGATATAATACAGCATATTTCACATTATGTTTTCCTAATGTAAGGTTTTGAAAGCACCCGTGTTCCCTGTGCATAGAGCAACGAATGTCTGATGGTAAAAGGCCTCTATCGAATTATTCACATCCGTTTGGCTGGATTTCTATGCAGACAGCAGATGTTCAGAAGTTACCTGAGAAGCAGAAAGCTGAAAGAATTCTGCACAGCAGATTATCTGACTGGTACCTTTAAAGCAACATTACTCAACCAATTCCTGGGAGACCCTCAGACGGTCCGCATTTTAACTCCCTCCCAGCTCCTAGCACACTTGAACCAGGTATCTGTTGATCTTGATTGTTTGTTTCATTCTGGATTGTTTGGCTGCAGTATGCTGGGAGCTGGGAGGGAGCGAAAATGTGGACCGTCTGGGTGTCCTTGACAACTGGGCTGAAAAACACTGCTTTAAAGCTGATGTCTGAGCTCCCAGGAAACATAAGACAGCCTTAAAGCTATGGAGCAAAGTTTATTCTAGCATAAAATCATAACAGGCCATCAGCCAGTGGTTCTAGTTCAAGGCGTGATGACCTCCTACCTGGGAAACCCCATGATCCTTCTGGACTCCTGGTGAACCTGCTTGGGGAGATTAGAGGCAACCAGCTCCATTTGATATGCATTAAACACTTTCACACTTTTAATGGAGCCTACTGATTAAACGAAATACCCACCCCCTACCGCCTTCCTAGCAAATAATGGCCCCTCCATGTTTTTTCTCGTTATTGGTAAGAAAACAGCTGCCTGACAGACTCCTTACAATGTGCTATGAAACATTCAGAACTTTCCAAAACAAACTGAGTCAACCAACTATGGCTAATGTACATGCGAAGCAAGAAGGAGCATCTAGACAGCTGGTAGATCTACACTGTGATGTCAGTTTTGTAACAACACCAGCTGTAAATTTTATTTGGACAGTTCTGCCTTCAGCCGCACTGGAGCTAATAATGTCTGGCAGTACCTGCAGCAGATACACTCACTGTTCTTAGTGACAGAAAGTTCACAGACAAAGCCCTGGAGCCTGTACTATGGAGGCTATTATGTTGAATAAAGGGAAATTTATTGTCAAAAAAGTTCCAGGAAAGTTGGAGTTTTCTTACAGTTGGCCAAGTTTACAAAGTCTGAGCAAAATTCACTATGTCACTGTGTGATGAGGGTGTCCAAAGATCCAATGGGACATTAAACCTTTCTTAAGCTTAACGCACATACCCACGCATACTGCTTCCAAAGAAAGGGCCTCCTTTTGTATCAGCATAGCTTACCGAATCACTTGTCTTCCCTTCCTCGTTGTGCTTGGACACAACCTGGACAAAAGGTCTATGAAATTCAGCAAAACACTGATCTGTTTTCCATCAGTTGCCATTTCAAGTTTGCTCATTCCATGAGTCTGTAGAACGTCTCATTTAATATTTGGGGATGAATGTCGAATTTGTGCGTTTCTGCTGGCTGTTTTGGGATTGGAGGGATAGTCAGTATCTCCTGTTCTTCATTTGGTGTGAAGGAACAAACACAGAACCTACGCCTGGGTCCAGTAAACAAGGCCAGATGGTCTCTTCACAGTGCTGCCACATCAGCAGAATGCTCTCGCCTGCCTTGCCGAGAGTTAATGTATTTTTCTGTTAATCAGAGCCTCCTCATCCAAACAAATACACTTGCCCGAGCGAACCCAAGTGCAATCTGCGACGTGGCCGTTTCCCACGAAGTGACAGGAAGAAAGCTGCTGTTTTTCTGTGTCTCCAGGGAACACTGTGTCAATAAATATGGATTTACAGTCGGCCCTGCGTATCCATGTGAGATTAGACCACAAAAGTCCCTTACAAAAAACAACATAGTATTTGCGTGTAACCTACACACATCCACCCATATACTGTACTTTAAAGCAGTTTTTCTCAAACCAGTCCTCAGGGACTCCCAGATCCCACCTTTTTGCTCCGTCCCAACTCCCAGGGAATTAGGAGGGAGCAAAAATGTGGACCATCTGAGGGTTCCCAAGGAGTGGTTTGAGAAACACTGCTTTAAATCATCACTGGACTACTTATAATACCTGATACAAGGTAAATGGTTGTTATCCTGTAGCATTCATGGAATAATAAAAAGGTAAAAAGTCTGTACAAATGCAACCATCATAGTGCATATAGAAAATATCAAATCAAAATAGAGTGAATTGTTTATAAATTAATTATAAATTCCTTCTCTCTCTGTCACACACGCACACGCACGCACGTACACACACACACAAACACATTGTGTTAACACTCACCAACACCCAAAATTACACATTACTTCATTGACACGGATTCAGCATAGTTCTCTTACCATATTTTCTGTTTAAATTGCTCCTCATTCCTGGTCCCAAATTGCTTTAGGGTACAGCAGAAATCTGTTCCCAATCTCTCTCTTACACAAAAAATAAACATCAGCTGCTATTGAATATCTTTACGATAAAGCCACATATTAAAGCAATCAGCCTTAATTATCTGGATGCTGTTCTGGCTGCAGTTTTTACCTGCGAGTTAAAGGTCAGGGGAACCCAGCAGTGTGTTTTAGTTGGAGGGTTTGGGGAATACCCTCACTACTTAAAGTCCTAGTGTGTGACATAAGTACCTTGATAAATTTGAATATGAAGACTCTGCTTTTAGCTACTGGTGGGCAATTGCTGGGTCTAAGAGCAACTGAAATGTTACAGCATGTAGTGAAGGAAAACAATTCAAGGTGGGAAAGTGGCTCTGTGATTTGGACTGAAACCACAAGGGAAAGAGGTTTGAATATGATGGGAAAATCACTCCCTCAGTGTATATTGAGTTTCTATGTTCTCGCAGTCTTTGTGTGAATTGGCTGGGTATTCTTTTCTGTGAACCCTTAGTTTGGTTGTTGGGAATTGGCAGAATATGTTGAAGCCCTATCTTTATTTTTGATACCACTAGATAAATTAGTGTTCATATCATCTGTTGTTGATCATTTAATATAACAGCATAAGTGCATAATTAACAGAGGTGGAGATTTCAGGTCCAGAGAGTACAAATCCAGACCAAGATTTTGTTTCAACCAACCAGTTGAGTACTCTGTGGCTGTGACTCTATATACTCAGCTCTGTATACTCTCTGGACCTAAATTCTCCACCTCTTATTATTAATAGCTTATCTGCTGTAGGGCTTACCTTATGGAGGCCCATCTCCAATGGTATGCTGCTAGTTCGCACCATGCTCTTCAGTCAAAATGTTGATTAAGTTTTACTGTGAATGCTTCCAATCACTTTACAGTCTTTGAGAGCTTTCATTTTGACTCTGTTCCCCTGGTTACTGGGTTGGATTCCATAGGTATTATTCAAAACAGCTTTTATAAGAGGAAATTAAAATGTAACTTGAACATGATGTAGGAATGAATATTTTTGACCCAAATCAGTTGTCAGTTGTTGTGTTGTCAGTCCCATAAGTTCCCAGATTAAATATAAGAATAAGCAGTAGCTGTACTTAATGGTAAACAATTTTATTCTTTAGGCTCAGTAGAGGAATTTCAATGATGAATATCAGCTTCCAGCTACTGTACAGCGAGCCGCAGAACATATTCTCGAAGTCACCATGGGTAGAGAGTCTAGCATTGGGTCCAGCTTTACGTGGGGAAAGTAGTTTGGGCAACTGGTACCACACAGACCTACAGATGGTTTGAGGGGGGCTCTATCCACAGAACGGCCCAGTATGTCAAAATCCACTTAACGGGGGTAAACTTTGTGTTGGCTGATTATTAGTTGTCGCTGATGAATGCCAGATGACAATATCCCAATAGCCTCACACAAAATGGACAATTGTTCTGTGGGTCCCTGTTTAATGGGAAACATGTGGAGAGGTGCAGATAGAGGTGGGGAGTCAGGAAGGCGTGGGAAGAGGTGGGGCTGGGGTTTTAGGTGGAGAGCAAGCAGATGTTCCAAGCTTCCAGTTCCCGAATTTCCCTTTCCCGAACTACCTAAATCACAGGCAAAATCCAAGTATTTTTTGGTGGGATGTGGAGAGCTTTGCTTTGGGCCCCAATGGCAATAATGATCTCTGGATTCCAGAATTTGAACCAACAACCTTCTAACAATGGAATAAGTAAGTAAGCAGTATGGAAGTGGTAAGAATAAGTACGGAAACCAATACACACACCAGCCTTACCTGTTGAGCCACACCAACCTCATGGATGTTGGGTATGACATGTCAATGGCGCACAGATAAGATGGAGGTCACAACATAGAGAGAGGTGCCATCTGTGCTATCTCCTCACTGTCCTTGGATTTATTTGCTCATGCTACACTAATAAGGAAGGTACAGGTGTGTTTTGAATGGGTGGAAATGCTGGAGGACTACATTAAGCGAGGCATACTGAGCAGCACCACGTCAATATCTCAAGTCTGAAAGAGCTAACTAAAATAAGAAATAGAGTAAAATAACTTGCCAGGTTGTGTTTCTGGCGGGGGGATCTTGGGTCAATGACTGAAACTTGATATGCCTGGGATTTTACTGACTGGACATGAAACTGAATGTAGCTTCTGCAAGCTCTAGGTCTCTGTAGAACCACATCTCTCCTGCTGTTTTGCTGCGTGTCGGTTTTTATGCGGGCAGATCTGAGGCCACCTGTGAGTGCTCAAGCTGAGCCTAGTCTTACAAGTCAAAGGGAGGCTGCTTCCAGGCCTGAATTAAGGCAATTAGGGTGAATTACTGTGCAATTTAAGACCAAATGGCTTAAAAATAAAACAATTAAATTAATAGACCAATTAATTTTCTTGCTGCTACTGCTAAAGGTTGTATATATTTGGTTTGTATATATTTTGGGAACCATACACTGAGGTGTGTTTTTCTGTTTTGCAGAGGAGTCATCAAAGGCCCAGCTTGACCTGACGGAGTTAATTGGCGTCCCACTGCCTCCCTCAGTCTCCTTCATCACTGGCTATGAAGGCTTTCCGGCCTACAACTTCGGGCCCGGCGCCAACATCGGTCGACTGACCCGAATGTTCGTGCCCGATCCCTTCTACCGGGATTTTGCCATCATGGCCACTGTCAAACCGACCACTAACCATGGCGGAGTTCTCTTCGCCATCACTGACGCTCTCCAGAAAGTTGTGCACCTCGGTGTGGCGCTATCCCCGGTGGAGGACCAGACCCAGAGGATTATATTGTACTACAGTGAATCGGGGTCCTCACGCTCCCAGGAAGTGGCGTCCTTTAAGGTGCCCGACATGTCCAACAAGTGGAGCCGCTTCACGCTGACGATGCAGGAGGACGAAGTGCGACTCTACATGGACTGCGAGGAGTACCACCGCGTGGCCGTTCAGAGGAGCCCCGGGCAGCTACGGTTCGAAGCCAGCTCTGGCATCTTTGTGGGCAATGCGGGGGGCACTGGCCTTGAAAGATTCGTGGTAAGTTTTGTGAATCGACCTCTATGTGTGGTTATTGGGCTCCTGTTGGCAATAACATTTTAGAGTATAACCTTTTGAACAGACACCTTTATCCAAACCAGACACATTTGTTTTCAGTGCCTTTCTAATTAGGGGTGCCATAAAAGGAGGGACGTTAGGATAATTCCAAGGACCCGCGGGTGATGGGGGACCTAAAATATTTGAAACTATTAATGTTTAGACCCAATGTTTACTGAGCACTTCAGTTCTCCTCCTTCCCACCTCACACAGCTGAGACCTAACCAGCACCATACCTTCTTTGACTACCCCGATTTATCTTCCACCGTGTCGGGTTGCTGTTGATACCAGCCGGACAACAAAATGATCTTATTAATTCTTCTTAAATGATTAAAGATATGGCGTTTTTCTCTGTAGCTACAGTTCAAAGCTGATTTGTTTTTTTCGTTTGGTCATCGTGTGGCAGTTCAAAAAACCCCCGGAAAGTGGTAGCAGAGGCTCCGGCAGGCGTTTTTAATTAGATTTAATTTCTGTTGCATGGGAATGAAAAGGAGGAATGACTGAGTGTTGATCTGAGTTGCAGATTTGCCCCTGGACTATCGCAGACTGCCCGGCATTGGCACTTCGCATCCTGTTCAGAAAGGATGAATTAATTCATGGCAATGCTGGTTGGCCACCTTGTTATTCACATCATTGAGCCATAGGTGCCAGGCCTAAGTTATAACTAAGCACACAAATAAGCCAATTTAGCAAGGTCTTGTGGGCCAGTGTTACATTCTGTCTGCAGACACTAATGAGACTTACATGTAAAGTTAACCTGGAGCTCCACACATCTGCGGGAATGGTTGCTCTGTCATTGAGCGCGAACTTTGTTTTGGGGGTTGTGAGGATGCATAAGCATTCGCTTATATTCACTTGCATAAGCTCTCGATGCATTAACATCTTTGAAAAGCTGTTTGCGCAATCCCTTTCGCAAGACGAGACAAAGAGGTCAGTAGGTCACTCTCTCTTGTTTGAGGTCACGGATTTGTGGCGGGGGGGACGTCTGAGGTTTCGTGAATGATCTTTTCAGCTGTGATCACTGAAAAGCGAGGAGTGGCTATTAGACAGACTGTGGGTTTAGAAAGGCATTTTCTACAAGGCATTTGCGATTTCATTCAGAAATATATTAGCTGGGCTCTGATTCATAAATTTGCCAGACAGCTAGACGGCATGATGCTGTAAGTGGACAAGAGGCATTTGATGTGGAATGGGGCGCAGATGGTATCAGTTCCTATGCTTTATAGGTCCTGGGAGGGTCCAGCCTGCCTGGTCTCCCCCCTCTTTCCAGCTTCCGTCAGTCGACCCTATAAGCTCATAAAAACAGAAGACGGCTGCGAGTCCTGCCGCTCAACAACGCAGTGGCAGTTGAAGTGTAGCCATATACAAGCTTCCCCTTTGGCGCCCCCTTCTGGCCAGCTGCCCAGTTTTACTTTGCCTCTGACATAATTATACATGTCAACATAGCAGCACCACACTCAGTCAGATATGGGTATGGATGGTATGGTCATGTCCCTACCAATATTGTGGGAGGACCACGTGTTTAGGGACGGGGGGGGGGGGTTCAGGGCTGGTGGTCCCTACCAGTGTCGAAACCAAGTCTACACCCTGCTGACCAGAGGGTGCCCCTTCAGAAGATGCCAACCTAGGCATTTCCCCATCTCGCCCTTGGCAGGACCCACCACTGCAGCAAAATCACATTTGAATGTCAGTAAATTCGGTCTGTCTGACAGACTCTGCCCATATGGGCAGGGGTGCTAGCGACTTACAACAGCAGAAAACCAGATACACAGGCAGTTTTCACATCCGGCTTTGCCATAAACATTATTACACAAACCCACGTCGTTTGCTTGCCAGATGTTTCCATGCCAGGCTTCACGGCTTGGTTTTACAGCTAAATAGTGCCAGTTAAGTTTCCCTTTCAAAGGTACAACAGCCATTCCCATTCAGGAATTTCTTATCCTGAGAGCTCACTCTCCATGGATTTATATCCTCCACGTGTTTCTCCATACGTAAGGACAATGCTCCCGGAGATCAAAGAATTTTAAATACAATGTTCTCTGAAGTAGCATGACCCTGTATTAGATGACTGGTTGAAGGATGGATGGAAGAATGCATGTTCTCTGTAGTACAACTTAAATGTAAATATATGTAGCAGGATAAATCTAGATCTTAAAACTGACTGGCATTGGTCCCCTGTGAATCACGTTCAGATACAATTAATGACCAGGGGTCGTTCCCTAAAACCATAGCTGCTGGAACAGGGGTGATTCTAGGATTTTTTCAGTCTGGGGCACATAAGAGGAACCATAATTTAAGAGGGTTCTGCCTTATCATTAGCCAATGATATGTTTTAATTGGTGAGTGACAGGGGAGATGGTGCTCTGGGAACCAATAAGCTTTGAAAAGGTTTAGCCACGCCCCTGAGCCAGAACAACATCTCCATAGAATGTTTCCACTCACCTTAGATCACAGATAAGTGAGTCTGTCACTGTGATTCACCGTGGTATTTTTTTAAAACAACATCAAGCATAGTCAAGCCAGATGAGACGGTAACACTGCCCCCATTAAGAATTTCAGCGGCCAATCAAGTACTGCGCTAAAATGGGGAATCTGGCCTCTGTTCCCGCACACTCATCCTTACCTGATAAGTTGCACCCATCTGATTCAATCCCAGGTGGGTGTTGTAGCTGTTACCCTGGCAACAAACTAGTGTATCTGTCCCACCGGGGATCAGTGAAAGCAGAGTCAAATCTTCACTGGAGAGTGTCAAAAAGGGTGGGGGTGGGTGGCCGGGGTGGGGGGCCTGCATGTTGTTTACAGGACTGAGCATCTGTCATCTCTGCTTGTTTGGAGCGGGCTGGTAAACACACTCCCACAGCCTACGGTGACGTGTGTGTGTGGGGGGGCTTCCCCATGTGTTCCTGTCACAGACGGAGAGCCGGGCCCAGTGGGAC
Source organism: Pollimyrus isidori (assembly GCA_019775955.2). Classification (NCBI taxonomy): domain Eukaryota; kingdom Metazoa; phylum Chordata; class Actinopteri; order Osteoglossiformes; family Mormyridae; genus Pollimyrus; species Pollimyrus isidori. The sequence goes on from JABFDZ020000037.1 coordinate 12,144,888, forward strand.
GTGTCTGCGTGCATTTTAAGCGAACGACCGCTTTGTGTCTAGTTTTATTGTGGAAGCAGAGCATTTGTGGGCAAGCGAGACCACATGCCAAGGCATTCAGATATTAACTGGGTACACATGTACTTCAGGAAATGCATGCAATATACAACCATCTGTCTGTCTTCCCACTGCACATCTAGTTCAGGCTCCCACGGGGGCTGGGGAGGGGGGGGTGTCTCTCAGACAGCAGAGGAGGCAAAGCGGGGATGGCCACTCTTTTTTGGCAAGAGAATGTCATATCTTCGATTCATCAAAGTAACCTCCTCTAGCAGTTATAACGGCAGAGCAAATTCGAGGCATTTCTACAAGGGACATTAAATACTCCTCTTTTTCATGGGATGAATCAGTTAACTGATGCATTTAAAGTTAAAGGACAGCCTAGAATTTGACTGCTATCACCACATAACCGGTCAGTAAGATGTCAGACATGCACTGTTACATACTCTTTCCATGTTATAAAAGAAACTTGTTTTATTTTACTTACATTTTCATTTATAGACGTCCACTGAACTTTCCAATGCTTAACAAGAATGAAACATCTGCAGCTTACGAAAAAATGGAAAAGTGTGGTGGTGTGCAAAAACTTTTGACTGGTAGTGTATATTGCTGTTAGTTGCGAACATGCATATTCAGTTCTGCAGAGTTCATCTTGTTGTTTTTGGTTAGAAGGCATCATTGGCTATAAGTGCATTGTGGGGGAATCCAGCGACACACACCGTGGTGTGACACAACTGGTTCAGAGTTCACCTCTGCGGCCTTAAACTGCTGCTCATTCCTGCCATATTACTGACTACTGTGCTCTTATGCTTGTGTTCAGTCTGGGCTGTGGGCCCATTTTTTTTGCTCTGTTCATCGTCGTCTCTTCCTTCTCCCTGCTTTCCATCTCCAGTGTCCATTCCAGCAACCCCAGTTTGTGTCCCTTTGAAGCATCTTCTCCTGTTTCCCTTATTAGTTTTTTGAGAATCTGCAATGCAACTATAGCAACCCTGTTTCCTTTCAGATGCTCCTCAGATGGTTAGATTAATCCCCCACACGGTCCTCTGCCGAACAGCTGGATGTGGGCTGTCCTTCTGCCTGGGCCTTTCTTTGGGGGTGGGAAGGGGGGGGGGGGCGGGTTGCTTTTCTGTAGGCCAGGATGGCAACAGGGGGACACAGTGTTCAGTTTTATCCAACATGTCCAGCAGGAACCAAGAACGCATCAGTGGACTTTGGCAGGCAGGGTGACTCATTAGACTGGGACACCCAGTGAGTAGCCAGGAATCATAAACAGATTAGTAAAGCTGCAGACCGGTGTGAGAGCTGGCTGCCTCTTCACAAGTGCTGGCAAAGGCCTGGTATTCACACCACATCCTCCAATGGGATGACCCAGCCAATAAGAATTCAGGCGTGGCCAGATGTCCCTTGATTGGCTGTGCAGAGCCACTCAGGGGCCAGTGGCCATCGCATCAGAATCATCTATCTCATCCCAGTAACCCAGACTCTAGGCCTGCTGTTGTTTTGCACCTGGTCCAGTTTTCCCATTTCTTCAAAAAGCCCATCATCCTCATGCGTTTGTGTTAACCGATCTCTAAAGAAGAACAATCCGAGTGAGCTTTCTTTCTCAAAAAACTGTTACGGGGTTCTGCTCTTCTCCAGCAGCTCTTCATGCACTCTGTGGCTGTTTTTGAACTGGATGTCACCCTCCTCATGTTGCGCCTGTCCTCTGGCCTTAATGTGGCCGTTAAATTAAAAGCAGGTATTAATATTATCGTTCCTGCAAAGAAGAGGATGGGGCACTTTGTGAGGAGAAGGGAGATGCTTCAAAGGGACACACACAGAGGTTGAAGGAATCAGGAATCTGGAGATGGAAAGCAGGGAGAAGGAAGAGATAATGGGGGTGAAAGGGGGGGGGGGGTGTTCTGCGTTGTCATCGAAGCAGTTAATAGAATTCTGACATAAAAGGAAATAGATTCTTGCAAAGGAAAATCAAAAAAGCAGGAAAGCAAGTAAATGGTTCTTTGTGAAATATTTCAGGTGAATTTTTAGGTGCACTTTGCATATTACGCGGATCGGAATTGCTTTGGCCTCAATCCATAGGCAACATTCTTCCTGTCGTCAGAGCCAAGACATGGAGTGGGGTTGGCTGAATGTGGCTTATGTAGCTGTCAATGACTCTTACGTTCTCTTACTCTCTCCCCTTAGGGATCCATCCAACAGCTGGTTCTCAAGTTCGACCCCAGAGTCGCAGATGATCAGTGCGAAGACGACGATCCCTATGTGAGTGCTCTGGGCTGCCTTAAAATACGGGGTACAGCTGTGGAAGTTTCTGATAACTCCAGCGAAAATCAGAGGGATAGCACACTCTAGTGGTAGAATACACAACGCGGCAATGAGCATCTGGAACTTTGGTTTGTTGCGAATCTGGTGCAATTGCTGGCTTGTAGAAAAAAATGTTACAAACAGAATGAAGCTTAGTTGTTTTTTATGACTTTGGATTCTGCATTTGATCGCTACATTTTTAGGTCACAGGTGGTTCTAACAAGCTAATGCAAAGTGCATTAAGAAACGCCTTGTACCTGGATTCCAGTTTTACCCCGAACCACATGAGATATCTGCGTCTCGCAGGAATTAAATATAAATAACACTGTAAATATAAATGTTAAATAGCTTTGAATTTATCCGGCAATGTAAAACTTTTCTTTTTCAAATGACAAACGATCTATGCCTTGGCTCAGAAGAATTAAATATAAATAACACTGTAAATATAAATGTTAAATAGCTTTGAATTTATCCAGCAATGTAAAACTTTTCTTTTTCAAATGACAAACGATCTATGCCTTGGCTCAGAAGAGCCAGCTACTGACAAAACAAAAAAAAATTATTCAGTACACGACTTAACGTAAAGCTCTTGGTATTAAATGTCCACCGGCAAATTTTATGAGCTCGATTTACCAGCGGTGAGTTGCCACAATTCTTCAGGAGAGATTTTTTTCCCCAGGAGACACGCTTGACGTAGAAAAGCTAAATGGGAGCGATGTCCGAATGTCACCCGGTGACCGTCTCGAGGGAAAAAAGGGGGATAACAGGCCACGAGGCTGAGGCACGTGCTCTACTTGCAGGCATCGGGTGATGGGAGCGGGGATGACGTCACAGACTCCAGGGAGGTGCCAGATGAGCTGAAGAAGCAGGTCGAAGAACGGGAGTACGCTTGGGTGAGTGAGTACCATAAGAGGAAAAATCTGGAGAACGTTCCTGGACAGATTAGGCCATGGAAAATTTTTTGGGATTTATGAGTCCTTCTGGATTCCGAGTTTCAAAGCTTTGTGGGTCGGCTAGCAGCTGGGACCGTGGAGACCTGCCACTTGAAGAGGTCCATGATGTCTTTGGACTTTGTATGAAGGTCTACATTTCCTGTCTTGGAAAGCAGCTGGTGAACTATATACTCTGGTATCTGGACCCTGTGCGTAGTATCTTAGTGATGTGTACACCACAGATTAAAAGCTATTATTTACCCTCGCCATATGGAACTTGTTAAACTGTTTTGTATTTTCTATTAAGAGGCTTGGACATTTGGCCCTAACACCAAGTTTACTTTGAAACATCTCCCATCATCTGGCCATGAGGGTGTGATCATGGCACCAAAGCACATCTTGCAAAGACTACATTAGATGCTCAGTTGTACACTGGTTTTGGCCCCCAGAGGGTCAAAAATACACAGTATTCTGCACTAAACACTTGGACTAATAATGAGGTGGTGGCCATCCCACACACATTATCGTCTGCATGCCTTTTTGGAAGCTCTCCTCTGAACTGCGTGTTAAGGTTGTCCTGATAACTGTTCTCATTTGCTTAATGTTCCGAACTGCAAATTGCCCCAAATGGAGGAAAAAAATCCCTGTACACATTTCTGGATGTTTACCGGACAAATGTGGGGTCAGAACCAGTTAAGAAGGTGAGCAAGGGACTTATGGACCTGGAGGCTGCAGAAAAGCTCTTGATTTATTCACACAGATGCTGATCAGTGGTACTCTGTCCAGCGCCCCCTTCTGGCTCAGAGTGGTTTTTTTAAATGCTTGTCAAAGTGCTTTTTTTACAGGACCCATTTCGTCAGCCGCATGAAACTTGAATTTAGTGCAGAGAGATAGCACCAGGTCTTTCTGCATTACAGCATCGCCCATTATGATAGATGCAGTGTTGGACTGACACACTGCATTCAGAAAAGCCCATCCCTTGCTTGGGCGCCCCCAGGTGGTCACTGGACCTTAAGCAGTCATTTAATTCACTTGTGCCTTGGCCTGAACCACAGATCAGATATTTTTAGTAAAGAATAACAGAGAGGTTGATAATACCCATTTACATTTTAGCTGACCTTGTGTGTTGTAAAGTGTTCTGACCAATGGGCTCCTGAGCTTGGAGCAGTGGGTGGCGGTTACATGTGCTCCCAGCATGCATGTCTTCAGTTGACTGGCAATGCTCGCTTGGCTTGAACACCACGTGAACCTCAGGTATTCACCCTTTTGTTTGCGGGTGTGAGTCCCACAGCTCATAAATAGGAAAGCAAGATGGGGGGAGACTATGTAGCCCTGCAACGAAGAGCACTCAGTGGGTCGTCATTCGCTGTGTAGCGCCCCTTGCTGGAGGCCAACAGGAAGTCCACTTTTAAGTAACCGTTGCTTGACTTTGTTTTCCCCATTTACGTCAGTGATTCTAACATCCGTGGTAATAACACTAAGCACCCCTGTTATTAAACAAGCAACATCTTCCCCAGGAAACATGTTTACACTGATATAAACAACTGTGAGCATCCATTCATCTTCCATAACCGCTCACCCAATACAGGGTCATGGAAAGCTGTGAGTAATCAGGCTGAAATATGCAGTAATTTTTTTGCCTTTAAATGGTATCTCCATTTGGTGTATGATACATGTGCTAAAACATGCAAATGCTATATCCAATTAAATTCAGTTCGGCTGATTTTATGCTCCAGCATACGTGCCTCAGAGTGCTTTAGATATATGTATGCAAACAGACACAGTACACAGTGTAAGCAGGAAAGCCAGAAGACGTTGGAAGATGGGGTGAATCTCAATATGAGTACTTGACCGTACTTGACCGTACTCATATTGATCGTAGGATATATGAGTTGCTTTCTTGCCAAATGAGATCAATCCCATGATTCATTGCAGCCAAGTTCGTTCTTAGAAGGCAAGATAGCGAGAACGGTCTTGCCAAGACCACAAGTATGGTCTTTACGTTCTTCGTATTAGGATTCTCCCTGAACCAGCGACCTCTTCAGGTGGACTGGTGAAGGAGAGATGAAAGGTCAATTGGCTGCCTACCCTCCTGGGTACCCTAACCATGTTGGTTTGTTTGGATGTCCTTACATGGAGGAGAGCTGTGCTATCATTTTGTCTGCCTCTCTAGTCAGAGAACAGCCAGGGAGCACCAGTGCCAGCTCCACCAACAGAGCCTTACCATGATCAGGATGTGACTGAGTACTCTGGCCAGCCGACCCCCAGCGAGGAGCAGACCACCGTCCAGACGACCGCCACTGCAGAGCCAACCACGCAAAGTGAGTAACTGCACCCCTCTCAGCCGTCCGCGTCTGCTGGAGGTGCTGGGTGGGGGCAGGGTGCCACAGCTAAAGCCAAACCAAAAAATAACAAGTTTAAACATAAATTATTCTTTATCTTTTATAATCAAAACTGCATTTGAAACAGGATCTAGGTTACAAGTTATGTCTCAGATAGGACACTGCGGTGTGGAGCTCAAGCTATTTATAATTAGCACGTACAGATGCTCATTACTTTATGTTATTTTGAGTTTACAATGGCTCAGTAGCAATACACATTCAGTAGTTCCAAACCCTAAATTCAGACATGTTCGCGGGCTAGTGATATGTTGTACGATGCATGTTACTGATGCCGGGTGATGGCTAATCCACACGGCCAGGGATTACTGCATAAACATCTCATACAGTGTTTAACAACATATTTTACAGCGGTTAACAACATATCGTACAGCGTTTAACAACATATTGTACAGCGCTTAACAACATATCGTACAGTGTTTTTTTTTTCATTTGTTTACTTTTCAATTAGTTACAGCAATTTATTTTTGATTTATTTACTTATTCAATAACAGTAGCTGTTTATTTGTTTATTTGGCTATTTACTTATCACATCATTTTTATATTCGAGTTGCGGTATTTTCTGCTTTCAATGGGTTCATCAGAACGCAACCCCATTGCAAGTCAAGGAGCATGTGTAGTATACGTTTGTGGTTTGTTTTGGTTCATGATTGGTGGAAATACCACTGCAGCCACTAGGGGGAGACAAAGCTTGTGGTTGTTGATAAATGTTCACTTAAAGAAGAAAGCATCGCCATAAAAGGAATAAGTACAGTTTAGTGCCTCAGATTCCCCCAGAAAGTAATGTGGCATGAATTCAAAATATGCTTTTTTAATCTTTAATCAGCTGAGGCACTTGTTTTGGGGCCAGGGAGATTTCAGCCATTGCATTCAGCCAAGCACAGTCTACAGCCATCCCTGTGTATGGGATTTATTGGTGTAGTTGCTCACCAGCAATGTCGGTTGGGTGCATTTGCAGGGTCAAGTCATACCGAGGAGGTGGAGGACAGAGAAACATTCCAGACTGTGAGTGGGCTGTCTTCACTTTGACAGAGAGAATGTGCTCTTCTGGTTGTCAGCTTTGTAGAACCTCTTTCCTGTGGGTCTCTAGATGTCTCCGGGACCCAAGGGGGAGCCGGGTGATCCAGGAGTAGCCGGCCCACCTGGACCAAGGGGCCCATCCGGCCCTTCTGGCGAACACGAGGCCCAGCCAGGTCCCAGGGGCCCAAAAGGACCCCCGGGGCCCTCTGGACCTCCAGGAACACCAGGGAAAGATGGACTCCCAGTGAGCTATGTTCACCTCTTTTGCACCTGGTCCAAAAGCCCCTTTCATGCACCCCGCGTCTGCTTAGTCTGGGATTTTCGGCACGCACTGGAACGCAGCTCGCTTCAAAGGCTCTTGTAATCCGGCAGTTTGGACTTGGGGCGACGCGCTTTAATGTGAGGTTTTATGACGCCTTTCCACTGACTCCAGGAAAGGAAAAAAAACACAGTTCCGTGTCGCCACGGGAACAGTCAGGGTGGCGACTGGAGAAACACAGTCCCTCTGTAAATCACATTCCTCACTGGGCTTTTATTAAGTGGCAGCTAATTCCCGCCACTTTGGCACTGTGAGAGGGGACAGTGAAATGCAGCACCTCATTGGTCGGATAAAGGAGAACACAATAGCAGTGAAAGTTGGCCAGTACACTCTCCCTTTTTCTCCTGTTAAGAACACTCAGTCCTCTCTCTATAGCTTGGCCTGCTCGACTCCTCTGCTTCTAAATCTGTTCGGCGACGTTCCCGTTGGTAGCTTTCATGGAAAACAAGGGAAGAAATCATTGGCGACATTTCCGCGTAATCGATTAATATTCATCTCAAAGTAGCAGGTGATTCGCTCAGTTTCCATTGTAGTTGACGATGGTGCTTCTTGTGGTTGAGTCTGTGGTTTCTTGTAGTGCGGAGGATGTATTATAACTCATGATTTGGTAACACAACAAAGGAATAGCGACACCTGCCGGTAGAGTCCGTATTCAAGGCGCTGATGAGATCGTAGGGCAGAATTTGCAGAATTGATTTTGTATGTCTTTCTTCCCTTAAGCTCCCCCTTATTTGGATCCCTGCTCATGCATTCAAACATGAACCAGGGGCGTTAGTATTCTTGAGTCTGAAATGTTGTTCATCTGGCTAAATCACTGACTTGCCAGAGGGTGTAATGCTTTTCTCTCTTCTTTTTCAGGGTATCCGGGGTAAAGATGGAAAGCCAGTAAGCACCGTCTGTCTGCAATTGACATTTATAGTCATTCTAATGAGTGCTTGTATGGTGAGAAAACAGACCCAAATATGGGCAGATCTGTCAAGCTACAGTCCTCCCATTGGCTTCCGCTAGCTTTCTGGTGTCAGGTGCTCTCTGTGAATTACCTGTGTGCGTCACGGCGGAGCGAGATGAAACCCCTCTACTTTCATGGATTCTCCGTGCTGAAAAGCTGGAATTTACCCATTCAGATTCTTTAGTTGTGCTACACTGCAGATGCGTTTGCTACAGACGGCCTTCAACGTGTTGTCATTCCTAATCTGCGTATGTTTAAAGGCAGGGGAGAGATATTATGTCTGATACGTCACCAAGAATGTAAATCCCGAATTGGCCTGAAGCCCTTCGTGTTCCGTCTCTGACCCTCACATTCTGCACCCACCCCCCGAGTCAGCCAGCCCTGTCCAGCATCTAACATGTGCAGCGCAGGACTGAGCCGGAGCCAGTAAGGGGAAGAAATTATGAGTAAATGTTTCGTGAAAAGATGAAAACAAAACAACTGCCCGGCATCATTAATTTCCCAATTACAGCAACTGAAGCGCAGTCACCTGCCACACGCACTACAGTCCATACAAACTCAAACTCACCTCTGCTTTCAGGGTATTCCGTGCCATTCTGTTCCTCGTTATAGTGAGACTCAGAGCTCCCACAGTCCTCTGTCATCGATTAGCCAGGGCTGTGGCCTTCTCTGGCGGTATGTGGAGAGCACACTTGTTGAAATAAGAGCAATGGTGACCATACAACCCCACACACTTCCAAAGACATTGTGCTGCCCCTGGGCTTCAAGGCATTTACGTTAACGAGTGTCTCAATGGCCCTCCACGGGGTATTAAGTCAGCCTTGCCTTTTTGTGGTGCCCCCCACTGGAGAAAATAATGCATTTTTGTTTCTGTCCTCTCATGCATTTAAGTTAAAATGATTCAGCGTATTTTTATTATAGCTTTGAAAGGTATCGTACAATTAGCTATCGTTTGTGGAATGCAGGCTGTCGACAAATCCTCAAAAGCTACTTTGCAGCCAAGGGGGACACAGTAGCTAGAATAAAGCTGCTTTTTGTTTTAGGCTACAACTTCTCATGGATTGATTTTTCATTTTATTAAATTGAGCATTTTATGTTCCCTTCGCATGCAGGGTGAAGAGGGACCTCAGGGCTTCCCTGGCCTTCCAGGAGAACCAGGACTCAAGGGAGAAAAAGTAATATCATCTATTTATATAGGACATGCCTCTGTGACATGCTAGTATACTCTACGGCGTGTTAAGCAAGTGTGCTGGACTGTCTGCCAGCTGATAGTAGGGACAGTTCGGTACACTTCAAAGGTGCACGTCTGCTATTACTCAACCACCAAAGAAATGAAGCATGCATAGATTTTACATTCAACAGGAAATATTTCCCAGAATGCACTGGCAAGTGAAATGGAAAGGCAGAATGACCATAATAAGTAACGGTTGTGTTTATTGAAAACACTCATATGTTCAAATAAAATAAGCTTGTATTTTTAGAACAAAATAGCTATACGTCACGTTATGGTACTCCGGCAGCAAAACAGATGGCTTAGAAAAAGTGTGCTAGCATGTACTTTAGCATTAAAACAGAGAAAAGATTTATTCAGGAGTGTTGTTAAGCTACATGTACTAATTATATTTAATCAAGGCTGCACCTGGTCTACAAGACTGAATCATTTTATAACCTTAGCTTTATAACTTGAGTAGGTTATTTTTATGACACGAGGTAATTTATTTATCTATGGCAGAATGAGCAAAAGGGAAAACAAAGACATTTTAGAACCGGCACAAATCTTATTAAAGCAAGGGTTATGGGGAATGTTCTGAAAATGCAAATTCTGCTGCTGTTTCGCATTTAGTGTCCTCTGTACTCTTCTTCCTTGACCTTGCAAGCCTTGAAAAGGTCAACAAGATTTTATCTGATTGTTGTTTATTCTTCCTGGATTCCCATAGGGCGATCCTGGTGTGGGTCTCCCTGGGCCTCCTGGGCCACCAGGACCTCCAGGCCCGGCTAGCCGGCCCAAGTTCCCGGTGCGTACATCTCCACCAAAATTATTTATTCTACCTGAAATTTTGTTTGGGGTGACCTCTGCTCCCCATCTGGCAGAATAAAATGTGGCGTTGTGAGTGCAGTGTGGCGAAGCAGGGAGAGTCAACAAAGATGTGTTAGAGCGAAAAGTGTATAACATGCAGTTGCGCTGATTTTCAGGGAGATGTGGAAGGCTACGGCTCAGGGTTCGAGGACTTTGACAGCGACACTGAAGTCATTAGAGTGAGTTTGGCATTAGCCATAATTCTGTTTTATTGTTAAGGATTAGTCTGTTTACATCTCATCTTAATTGTTTAAAATAATTGTGTGAAAAAGCATTTTATGAATTTGCATGTTTCTTATAGGTCCTGGAATGAAAAAATCAAGTTTTGAAATGTATTCTCTGTAAACTCACACTTTGAGGCTTTTAGTAAATAGCTTCCTAATGAACCATGTTATGGTCTTGTGTGAGATTACAGTTATGGTCTGGCTCAGGGCTCTTAAACTCAAATTTCAAAGAGTCTGTATAAGTGGATTGTGTATTTTCAACATTTTGCTTAGTTACTTTGATTAATCTTTAATCACAGTATTAATTACTAATGCTGTTTCATCACTTAAAAATAATAGGAATTCTCTGCACCTGTTTTGTTGCATATTCAGAAAATTGTGCGTGGGTCTTATTAGTTTCTTCTTGGCTAATTGCTAACAGTTGGAGTCGCAACCAGCACATGCGAGATCCTGCTGGATTTGAGTATGGCGTCTTTGTTCTGGACTGTTGTCACCACCAGTGTCAAACCTGTAGCCGATTGGATGCTTTGAACATCCTTTCTTTGTCTTTTCAGGGCCCCCCTGGTCCACCTGGCCCCCCTGGCCCACCAGGAAAGCCTGGCCCTCCTGGGTCAAGTGACGATTCAGACTCTACAGGGGGCCTTCAGATGGGGCCTTTTGGTCCTCCAGGGACCCCAGGAAAAGATGGAAAGCCTGGTGAAACGGGGAAGCCTGTAAGTACCTCCTTAATGAGCCTGATCTGTTTATAAGTTATTCCCAGTGTTGGTTTGTTAACTACTGACACCAAAATCAGGAAATAAATTTGACATCTAATCACACCCGTATCAGACATTTAAAAAACTGCCTACACAAGGTCCACTACTTGTAAACAAAATACTTCATGTGGAAAGTATGGGACTGAACACCTGGAAATAATATTACTATTGATGTGCTTTTATGCAAAAAAAATCACCCTTTGCCTATGACATGGGTGATCATGATCATGTTAAACCCATGTTGTGTCTTATGGCTTAAAATTTGTGGCTTCCTAATTTTATGACCACTCAGACTACAGATAATGAGTTTCTGGCAAATCAGCCATCAGTCAGTACAGGCTATAGTTGCATAAACTGATTAACTGATAAATTAATTTATTAAGAACATATTTCAGTATGTCGATAATTGTACGTGAACTTCATGTTTGGCTTTTCTGAAGGTTGCCTGGGCCCATCTTTATCTGAAGGGCGTGTTATTGGGGTAGAATCTGATTCATTTCGGGCTCCAGGTTGCAGCCAGTAAATCAGCTCGCTGAACCAGTTACAGCCCACTGTCTCTCCGGCCCCCTACTGGCTTCTTATTCCTGGGCCCCATGCTCCTCGCTGGTTGTGGTTCCCCCTCGCTGGCACGTGTCTGTGAAGCGTACCCAGATGGCCACAGGCTGGCGGGCCCAGCTGTGGACTATAAGCAATCGGTCCCACGTCTCTCTGTTAATGAAGTGTTTTCTCTCTGGATCCTGTCGTCTGGATGCGTTTGTGATGTCGGCAGCGGGGCCGCCGCTTGTTTTTCTGCTAGCGGCTCTCGGGGAGGATCTGTGGTGCAGGTTTTCGCACACGAGCTTGCGGTGCTGGATGCAGGGGAAGCCGTCTCAGAGATAACAAGAATATGCTCGAGGACTCCGGTGCATCAGTTAGAGGGTCGAGCACCTGTCATGGCTGCACGTGGACCCGCGTTATAGAAACCGCACACCCTCATGCTCTATACTGCCTGGGATAGAATTAGAATTTGGTGATGAGTGGTCATTATTCACACACCACAGCACACAATGCACAACAGCAACCTGTGTCCTCTGCTCAGTGGAAGCTTGCTGGTCGGTAATTCGAACCATTCAATCTTTCAATTACAAGTGTACTTCCCCAACCATTAAGACACCGCTGCCCACCAGTGGTACTCCTGCCTTCCCTTCTCACAGTACCCTGTATTGAGTAACTGGTTAGAAGATGGATGGATGGATGGATGGA
>JABFDZ020000037.1:12157241-12177622 GCA_019775955.2 Pollimyrus isidori
GTGGTACTCCTGCCTTCCCTTCTCACAGTACCCTGTATTGAGTAACTGGTTAGAAGATGGATGGATGGATGGATGGATGGATGGAAGGAAGGAAGGAAGGAGCATGAGTGACTAAACCTACCATAAAAATATGTTACCATGCCCCAGTGGGTGGGCAGCCAGTTGACCTTGGACCCTCAGAGGATTTTTTTATTCCACCTTCAGGAGTTTTTGGTTCCTCTACTTCTTTCTTTCTTTCTTTCTTTCCCTCTGTTCCTTTCTGCATTCTAGGGCTGAAACGCTGACTCCGGTTGTTGAGTTCTTAGGATCTATCACTGAATGACAATTGATAACTAACCAGAGGCTAAGAAAACTGAGACTGGCCTCATTACAAAAGTAACATTGTACATTCCCGAAAAATTGGAGGTGGTCACTTTAAACTTCAGGTAACCATGTAACCATAGAAACAGAGGGATGTGCTTAATAAATTGAGGCAATATGTTATCACCAGTCAAAAGTTACGGGAGTGATCAGCATAAGCCCGCAATGGTTTATGGTTGTGTTTTCAGCCATGGATTAGTTGATCTCACTTCTCATTGGATACTCTGTTGGCTCCCATTGGGTTGAATGGGGCAGTAATTGACAGAGCACTATAAATCCCACCCACCACAGGTTCCAGAATCTAATTTTTACTGAAACATATGTTCAGTGTCCTGTCAGAAAGTGTCAGGCTCCTGGTATAAGTTTGCAGCATTCATCCTCCTGCCCCATTCAGGACTGTCACAGGGAATCGGCCTTTTCAACCCGATCCAGATGGAACCCTTTAGTTACTCACAGAAACACATTTTCTCAGCACTCTTTGCAAGAATGAAACAGTGGCACAACTGCATATACTTAGCTTTTCTTGTTTGTTTGTCAGCTGCTGACAAAACCAAGTGTGATAACCTGGACAGCTTTTTAATGAATTTATTGCATTGCTCTGCATTTTTCACCTTTATATATAAGTGCAAGTTATTATAATAATTTCACAGTTTTTTCTTTACCAACAGTTTAACATCCACGTTAAAGCTATTATTATAAGCTCAGAGCATCTGTAGGCATTTGTAGCTATTGTTCACCTTTTAGATCTTTCTAATGAGTTCTAAAGCTGCTGGTTGGCATTTTCAGGGGCCTCCTGGGCTGGATGGAGCACCTGGGCCAGAAGGACAGAAGGGCGAGAAGGTAAAGCCTCCAGATGTGAAGGATATACCAGGCTATGTGTAGGAGAGATGAGCCAAGTAGATTTTCATCATTTTCTTTAACAAATTGCCCCGTTAATGAAGCATGAATATAGAACAGCGTTCAGTAACAGGCGGACCACAGTGTGGGTCCGGACCCAGAAGCTGTCCCATACGGACCCGGACCGACAGCTAAAACATTAAGTTATTATTTAAAACCTGACGCGGTGCTTTTATTTTAACCGCGCAGCGTTTGTAGTCTTTTCGGTAGTGGTTTAGCAGTACATGCTAATTTTCCACGCCAATGAACATCAAATGCCTTTGTCTGCTAAGCAAGACATAAAGTTCGGCATATGCAGCACTTTGTTTGTAGCAGCAGCGAAGCTCAACACCCGTAAGCAAAAGCGTGATGTTCCTAACGGATTGGCTGCGATCTCCTGAAATCGTAAAGCTGAAAAGTTTTCAAATACAATATGTATTATATAACATGTTGGATAAATAGACGTAGTTTATTCTTGATTTCATGTTCGTTGAAGTTTCTGCTTTTTAACATATGTATAAAATTCTTTCTGTTATATAAATAAACTCAGGTGAAACAAAAACATGTATGTTCAAATCTCAAGCATCTTTCTTACAGCAAATCTATTTTATTCCATTATAAAACCTAAAATTAGCTACGTCAAAAGTGTATTTACACGGTTAAATACAAAAGCAGACTATCTACAAGGTAATAACTGTTACATGTAATACGTCTCGATTGAAAATCTCACTCCAACCAGCTGCCCGAAGTTCTGTGTCACATGACAATAAATATTGTCAAAACGTTTTTGAATTGTACTGAGTTAATTTGATTTGACAGTCAGGTGCTGATTATATACAATGTTGATGCAACTAATAGGCTACTTAAATATATATCACACTAAATAGTTAGACATTATGATCTTCCGGACCTTTGCTTCAAGAAATTTTCTCTAACTGGCCCTCTTTACATTTTAGTTGAGTACCACTGTTATAGAATGTACTGTATTCCTGCCATGTTTCTATGTTTTGACTCGCTAGTACTTGATGTTGTTGATTTTGCCGAGGTAATAAGTTATATCACTCTTACTCTTTCATAGGGTGACCAGGGCTTGACTGGACCTCCTGGACCAAAAGTAATTTCAAGTTTACTAACTCAGTGCTATTGCAAAGACATTATTCAAGTGAAATGGCCCTGATTATCAGTGATGTGTATTTCAAGTTTGATGGAAAAGGTCTGATCTTTGGATTCTTGCTACTCAGGGTGGTTCAGGAGAACGTGGACCAACAGGTCTTCCAGGACCTATGGGAGCAGAGGGCCCGGTTGGATTCCAGGGCCCCCCTGGCCCCCCTGGGCCACCAGGACGAAGCTTCGGTTTAGACCTGCAGGTGTGAATTTCTCCTCTTGTTTACAGAGGCTGGATTTCTTTCCTGCCTTCTCATTGAGCTTGTTCTGAGGGGTTCTGTGGTGTGCTGGCTCTTGCAGGACTTGGAGGGGTCTGGAATTCTGTTTGAAAGAGCTGGATCCAAAGGACCGCCGGTAAGAGGATCTCCCCTCAAGGCTTCCTCTATATGTCCCTCCATTCCGATCGCACCAGCTCTCCGCCACACCGAAATGGCTGGCAGTTTGCAGGCATGCAAAATCATGTGTGCTTGAAATCGTTTTTTGGCCGCAATCTTCGGAAGGGCCTACCTCAGGCAGCCGGCACCGGATCCATGGGTTTATGTTAGATCAAGCAATGCTGCTGAACCACTCCCCTTTCCATTCTTACAGGGTCCTCCTGGTCCTCCGGGTCTTCCAGGACCTAAGGTAGGGAGTTTTCACAGCCCTGGACCATGAGTTTATGTGCATTTTATGTGCAGTTCTCCAGCTAATGTGGTCTCAAATGGCCAGTAGTGACGCATACTCTTTCCCCACAGGGCAAGGATGGAGCCGACGGGGGCCCTGGCATCGGGCCCAAGGTATTGGTCTCCCATGATCCTCTGCCACCCATTCTTTTTGACATATCCATAGTTACAGTCAGCAAGACTAGGCAGTACATGGTCGCTATAGTGATGCTACAAAAATTAAGAGTGGCCTCACTTTAAGTCATCACCAAGCACCTTGCCTTTTCAAATTGATTTTCCCTTATTAGCAAGTGTCAGAGGCAGGATAATGATAACCATGCCTAGCTAAGTTTACGTCACATTAATGAATGTATAAGTCGCTTTCATCTAACTCAACTTGCAGTAACAGTATCAGTGTCATCATTAAGGTCAACTAGCATCCCTGGAGTAGGTGCCCATGGGCTTAACAGTGACATGATTAGTCTGTGACCAATGGGATTTGAACCCATCGGCTTGGCAGGGGCACAGATCCTTAACCTACTCAACAACACACTGCCCTCTGTTCATTTGTCTGTTGTGGGTATCTTTTCATCTTTTGCCTTTTCACCATCTAGGGCTCACCTGGAGATCCCGGGCAAAAAGGCCTCCCCGGTCCTGCAGGGTCAACCGGCTCCCCGGTGAGTGCTCTGCTTGTCCCTTTCGGGGAGGAGCCCAAAGTGAATAATAATGCGCTTATCGTGGTCTTAACCATAGGTGACACCAAAATGAAAGTGTTTTTTTTTTAATGAAAGGTAGTGATGGCCAAATGAAGCTCCATGAACCATTTGCTATATTTTTTTTACCCCACTAGATGGTGCTCTTGGTTTATTTTGGGGCATGCTTTGAGCCTTTTTTGAGTACCATCTAGCGGGTTCAGAAAATACAGCAAACAGTTATTAAAGCTTCATTTGACCATCACTAAGACATTTGAGGAGATGCCCCTGTCCACTCTCTTCATATAACTTTTTTCTCTACAGGGAGTGAAAGGAGAAAAAGGTGATGCAGGTCCAAAGGTACACCCCAGTGTCATTACTGTCATTACAGCTCTGCTCATGGCACTTTGACTTACGAACAAACTTTGTCATGATGGATGTGCCTTGTTTCTCTGCCAGGGGGAGCGCGGTGCAGATGGGCTCTCTATCACTGGGCCTCCCGGGCCACCAGGACCTCCTGGATCCCTCATTAACCTTCAGGAAGTAGGAGACCACCATTCACTACAAAAGATGTTTGCAGAGTAATTTGGCAATAGTGCTAGTGCACTGCTATACTGGCACACCACTATACTGGTACACTACTATACTGGCACAATACTATACTGACACACTGCTATACTGGCACAATACTATACTGACACACTGCTATACTGGCACACTACTATACTGACACACTGCTATAATGACACACTATTATACTGACACACTGCTATACTGGCACACTACTATGCTGGCACACTGCTATACTGGCACACTACTACACTGACACACTGCTATAATGACACACTATTATACTGACACACTGCTATACTGGCACAATACTATACGGACACACTGCTATACTGACACACTATTATACTGGCACACTACTATACTGACACACTGCTATACTGACACTCTATTATACTGACACACTATTATACTGACACACTGCTACACTGACACTCCATTATACTGACCCACTGCTACACTGACACACTGCTGTATTGGCACTGCTATACTGACACACTGCTACACTAACACACTGCTATACTGGTACACTACTATACTGACACGCTACTATACTGACACACTGCTATACTGACACACTATTATACAGACACACTGCTACACTGACACACTGCTATACTAACACACTGCTATATCAACATATTGCTATATAGACACTCATACTGATACACTGCTATAGTGACACATTGCTATACTGGCACAAAGAGTCAGGGTAATATTCACAGTTTGAGCATTTCATGTTCTATATTCAGATATTTTTTCATGTAATATTATTAAAAATAATCTTAGTTCAATGTCCAGCGAATATATGTGTGACTAACAAGGTTTTTCACCAGTTTTCCTCAGCCGTTTACAAACAGTCCCCTTCAGTGGACTCCTGACTAGTTAATGTAATACCAGCAAACTCAGCACACGACTGGTCGCTTCTGTGTGATTGTAGGTGCTGTAGAGAGTAGCGGGTCAGGTGCCCCCCCCGTGATTTTCCTGATTGTCTCCCCCCTCCCTGCTCCTTTAGCTCCTTCTCAATGACACTGAAGGGCTGTTTAATTTCACTGAGATGCTGGCCCCCCAGAGCTCTGGGGTGAGTACACGTGAACACTCCATACCCTGTGTAGTGCACCCAAATATAACACGCAAGCTGGAACACAAACTAGTTTCCACCCGATGTAAATTTTGCTTGTTTTCATTTTCCTGGTAAACTTGAGCGGTGCTCTGATTACAGATGCTGGCCTTTTGAATATCTGCATGAAACGTGGCTTGATTATAGCAATGACCTCATCTTAGTCTTTTATTTTTGTCCCTGGTACCTTGTGGCTTGATAAGTACCATGGTATTAATCACGGTCAAGAACACGTAATGTGACTGGTTGCTTTAATCAGAGTGATTTATGTTTTTTCCTCTTCATTTATTTGACCTGATGTGTAATTGCCAACTGTGCTCAGGGACTGAAGGGACCGAAAGGGGACTCTGGAATTGCAGGGATGCCAGGACCTGCTGGCCTTAAGGTAGGATGAGGGAGGAGGTGGGACCGGAGATTTAGGAATGGGGTTGTCGATAGGCAGCTACATTTAGCTACAAAACTGATATAACCTGCCTACTGCAGAATGCCTTGTTCAGTAGTTAAAAAAACCACTTGACTTGTGTTTTATAAGCTGTATAGGGAATCCATTAGCAGGCATTTTAAGAATTAATTCTTACGTTTGTGCTCGGTTGTGGTGGATTTTAGATTCTCCACCTGTGCTCCTGGGTGACACTAAGCTTTGAGTCTCTGTTCAGGGTGAGAAAGGAGAGCCGGGCCTCATCGTCACTGCAGAGGGCTCATTGATAACGGGACCACAGGGGCCAAAAGGAGTCAAGGTCACTGTTTTGCTTCCAGGGTCAAAGGTCATGTTGTTGATTGAATGGGTGCTCCTATGCTCACAACATATATCTGTTTTTCTCGGTTCTTTAGGGGGAACGTGGCTTGCCTGGAGCTGTAGGAATCATGGTAACACTTATTTTTATGGAAATACATTAACACTTTTTTAATCCTGAAGGAGGATTGGGGAAAGTAATGTTTTCACCGAGTATAGAACCCTGGGTTGTCAACTTTTCATGCATCTGGTGTGACACTCATGCTTTTCGACTCTCATGCAAAAGATGTTACAGCAAATTAGTATTATTCTGTATATTAATCTATGATTATTTACATCAAAAGTATTGGGAAAGTTTGCAGTTCCTAGAGACTATTTACAAAGTCATAAAACTGTTACATGCAAGTAAATGCATGTGCAGATTTGTCTTGAATTGAAAATCTCCCTCCAGCCAGAAAGCTTGCAATCTTTCGTGTGTTAGACATGATAACCTGTTCACTACAGTAACTCACATATAAAGAAAGCTGCTGATTTTATGAATGACTAGTCACCAAATGACACTTTATTCTTACATGGTATTTAATTTGTTTTCTGTTTGACTGCTGCCTCACCTATAGCTGTTTTCGGTATCTAGCCCTGTCTGAATGTGTAGCTATTCTCACACTTGCCCTAAAGTGGGCTGCACTTGGACTTTTGGTCAGGGGAGACTGTGTTGTTTTACAGGGGCCTATCGGACCATCAGGGCCTAAAGGAGAATTCGGGTTTCCCGGCCGGCCAGTAAGTACAGCTTCCTATATTTCAGCTTACACATGTTGATAAAGTAAGTGAGGGGACACTGTCACGCAAGCAGCTTGCCGTAGCCGAATCTCAGGAGACGTCTACGGCCTGCTCTGTGCTTGATCCTATGCTGTATGCCCTTTAGGGTCGTCCCGGTATGATCGGAATAAAGGGAGATAAAGGAGAGACGGTGGGCCTGCCGGTAAGTTTGTCCTTAGCTGGAACCTCAATGTGACAACAGCAAACATGTGCAGCTGGTGATTTATATTATCCTCCACTACTGTTCAGATCATGTGACTAGTTTCTTGGTCTCTCATTGGCTCACCGCGTTCTAAAGGGTTTTCTTGCCACAAGAGAGCAAGCACAGAAACTTTTTAACATTGTGGATTTTGAATGTCGAAAGTCTCTGTGGTTCTTTTTCAGAGGAGTCAAGTAAAAAACAAGAGCCTGATTCCCAGACAAATAAAACAGTGGATAGAATATAAACATCCCAGTAAACGGTGTATCTCCCCATCTAGTGAGATCTCTTACACTGACCGCATCAACAATTATCAAGGTTTCCCTCAAACCAGCTCTAAGCTGGAGCAAACCAGGCGATTACGTAAGTGTTCGTTGTGATTTGACATTATCACCAGCACTCAGCAAGATTTTTACGAGGTACCAGCCATTCCCTCTCTGACTTGGCTGAATCACTGTGTCGGTTTTGCTGGAATTGGAGTTCGAACTGCATGGCGTTCAATTTGCACACCAGGCACGCCTGTCAGGGAACAATAAAGCTGATTCTGGAGCCTCAGTGTTTGTTCATCTCTAAGAATGGCTGGAGGTACATGGTACGCACATCTCCACACTGGCCGCTGTTCCCGGGGCACCACCTCAACTTTCACAGTGTGCTGCAACCTGGCGACTTTCAAAAGTTCCAGAATTACCACGCAGATTTTTTCGACACAACTGCAGAGCCAGGGGTGAAACAGACAATTACTGTGGAGCGGCAAGCTCTGTTAGATACACCTGATGGTAATTTTATTTTGAATCTAGGGTTTCAATTTAAAGCTTTTATGCGAGCTATGTAGGTATCAGGACTGTCTAACCTATGATATGGAGAATGTCCTGACATTGATTATCTAATTTAAATACAGTGGAAACCACTTACAGTGATCACAGATATAGTGACCAACCACTTATATGGAGTAAAAAACTTGGGACAGAAGCAGTCCTGTACACATTCTGTTTAAATAATTCACTAATAGTAATCAAGTAGTCCTCCTACAGTGTTCATTTTGGGTCTTTTTAAATATGACAACACATGGAAATCTTTTTTTTATTATCTTTAGTTTACTTTGATAGCCATACTTTGCCTAGCGGTAACCCATCTGCTTCTGGCTAGCTACTTGAAGCACTGTAATGTATTTTAGTGTACTGAATTATACACAGTTCAGTAATTTCATTTGTGCAGTACTTAATTTGGAAAGCGTATGAAACAGCTGTATTGTATTTTAAAATTGTCAACAAAATTAAGAACAACGCTGTCTGTTTTATTACCTTATATTCATGTAATAAATATATGAATTGAACGGCAATCTGCCTTAGATATGAAGAAGAAAAAATAGGTTGTGATGATCATCCGCTTATAGTGATCGATTCCACCCTGACAAATGTGATCACTATAAGTGGTTTCCACTGTAATCGATAATTAAAATGTAAATCCAGGAGCATCGCTAGAGATTCATGATTTTTAATTGATTAGTGTACATTTATTGGGAAGTGCTTAAAATATTTTAGAAGGATAAAGCCTGGTGAATGCAATCCTCAATAGACACAAGTCGGTGATTCAGGTAGCTGTGATATGTGTTTTATTTTTGTATAATTCATCCATCTCAGTATGACATATGATGTGAGTCTATGCATTTTATCGGTGCTTTAATGTACAAGGGGTGTTAAAAAGAAGAACCTGTTTAATGAGCTCCTCCCATTCACAGGGCCCTCCTGGCCCCCCCGGACCCCCAGGGCGCCCAGGCTTCTTCAACTGCCCCAAGGGGGTAAGTCCCAGTCCCACCTCAGTCAAAGACCTGCAGTATGCTTTGAATTTCTATCAGCCTTTGCCTAATTCTTGATGCTGAGGTGCTGTCCTCTGAATTTTAAAGGCAGTTTTCCAGATCCCACCCAGACCTCACTGCAAAACCCCCGTAAGTGATAGAGAACCCTTGGCTAAACGGGGCCGGCGTCTCGGGGTTGTCTTGTCACTTGCTGTCCTCCTCTCAGTGTCCCCACCATCTGTTCCCTGCTTCCAGTCTGTTTCTCCCCTCCGCACATTCTGACTATCGTCTCCCAATCAGGATCTTTATTGCCACACGACCAGGGCGGGTGGAAATCTTTGCCGCCACAGCTTGCCATGACAACAGAGTAAGCTAACAATTAGGGCACGATGCAGACAGAGATGAAGGGCGTGAGACACCCTGCAGAGATGGAGTAAATGCAAGGTGTGTGGTCAGGGGTGTTGCTAGAAGTTCTGCACCCCTTCAAAGTCATCCTGGACCCCCTCCTCTAGGGTTGTCGCCACAGTATAGTCATAAAACAGTAAAATCTACCAAGTGTATCACTTTATGCATTCAAGGGCCCAAATAAAGTGCAGGACCCCCTGAATCTGCTAGGCTAGCCAAGCCTGTACTGTGGCCCTGTACGTGATGATTAGGTGCTCAGTGCAAATTCAAGTAGCGCAGGACAGAACTTAAACACAGGCACAGTACAGACAACAGATAGATAGAGTCCCATTAGTGGGTGGAAAATGTTACAATGAAAGAGTCTATAAATCTGCATGCATAGGAAGTGTGTCCGCTGCTCTGTGTTGGTGCACAGGGGGTGGACAGACAGCTGGGAGTGGGTGGGGCGGGGCAGGCAGACTGGGCACCCCTCCCCAGAGCATGTCGCATGACCCGTCCTGCCTCTGGGTTTGGTTCGGTTGTGGCTTTTGTCTCACAGTTAAGGCTAAGTGTGGAGATCCAAGATTGTCCTCAAAAAACAAAATATGCATTGTCTGTTCTGGTCAGAGCAACTCACAAGAATGCTTCATCTCAGCGGTCCGAGGGCACGAAGTTTGGTCAGAACTTTGCAATAAATATTTTGTCAAATTGGTAGTAACTGCTCATTACTTTTGTTCAGGCCAATATCAGATACAATGTTGGTTTTGCATATTTTTGGAGGAGGACAGTTTTGAAATAACTTTATTTATATGAAAAATTGTGCGCTTGGGATCTATAGAAGTTTAACGTGACTCCAAATTTTCCTGTGACTAACATTTATTTCAAACGATCCCAAACCTGTGACTGTCACGCTACTGGGACGGATTTTTCTTTTCAGCCCATTTGGGTTTAACATTTTGTGCTTGTTACTCTAAAACAAGCCTAAACGTCCCCTACTGTTTAGATGTTTCCTGCTGCATGTTAGAGATTAGAAGCGGCTTGTAAGCTTTTCTCCTGCCCTATTTACTTAACATTTTGTCTCATTCAGATTAATGGCAACAGGGAATCGACACCAGGTGAGTTGAAATGGATTTGTGTGACGAAAGAGCAGTGTATCCGTTAAAAAAAGAATGGATGAAAGATGGAAAGTGCGTTTTATTTATACATGTAATAAACCTGGATTATAAATTGCAGTGGTGTTTACAAAACAGTGAATGTTTAATGCAATATAGCGGTTAATGAAATAAGTATTAAGTTGTAAGGCAAGTATTTTACATATATTCATTGAAGCGTACCAGAAGGATGTGGTGTTTACCTGGCACATTATGATGCAGATGTAGGGACAGCTGTCATTGGCTGAGAGGTCCTGAGTGCCCCCCCCCTTTTGATCTTTGATGATCACATTAAATTAACTAAGGGTTCCCTGCCCAGTCAACAAATCCCACTGAGGGTGTCAAGGCAAACTGGGCAGAGCGTTGAAAGTCTGCCTTGACTTTGGACTTTTATCATGTGCGTTCACCATCCTGTTCCGTCTCCTTAGAATCAGGAGATGGATGTCAAAGGACTTTCGTGGGCACCAAGGGAGACAAGGGCGAGGCTGGGTTCCCAGGACAGCCTGGAGAAACAGGTACGCTCCAACCGACGGGCGATTCCCTCGTCTCATAGCTGAAAAAATATATATAACATCATTAATTACTGCTGCTTATCAGATATGCTTCCTTCCACAGCTTCCTGGAATCCTGTAATCTCCAGGGTAAGGCCTTTTTTCTGGGGGGTGGGGGGGGGCTAAACATACAGTACTATGCAAAAGTCTTAGGCTGCCAAACGAAATCATGGTTAAATGAGCTTCATGGTGGTGTAAAACTGTCTGTCAGAGCCTCTCCTAAAGTCACCCCAATATTTGCAGAAACCATCTAATACACCCATGATTTTTTTACTTTACCACTAGTACACCTCATATGGTTAATCAATACCTCATTAACTTTCTAAAACGAAAAAAATGTATTAATTCAGAGAGCTGTTGGGGAAAATACAAAAATACATGGAATACATGAAATGCCTCTGAGGTTTGGTAACTGAAGTCATCCAACAAGATACAGGTAACTTTTTTGGAGAACAGAAGAAATTATTGTTAGATTTTATTGTGTCACTGTTAATTTGCAGGTGATGTGGTGTAAAGGTTAGAGGAAATGCACTTGTGAAAGTTTGCCGACCAGTAAGGTACAACTGAGGTACCCTGAGCAAAATACGGCCCCCACGCACTGCTCCCCAGGTGTTAAATAATAACTGCTCACCACTATATCACATGCGTGTTAAGTGCAGAGGACACATTTCATTGTTGTGCTGTGGTGTGACAGCAATGATGATTTTTCACTTTCTAATGCTAAATTGTATTTTCTTTCTAAGCAAATACATACTTACTACGCAGATAGATAGTTTTTTTCACATCTCCTTTTACTGCCTAAGACTTTTGCATAGTACTGAACATACAAAAGTCAGGAGGTACCCTGCTTGCAGGTAGCGGATTGGCTGTGTGTTTGTCTCTGGCTCTCATGTCTGTCGGTTCTGTAATGAGCTGCTGTGGTTTGTGGCTTAGGCGGCGAAGGCGGGACTTATTGCCTCCACATGCTTGCATCAACATGTTATAAAGTTTGCATTTTCATATGGGATCTGCAGGCATATTTTTATGTGGTGTAAAACGGGATTAATATCCGTTCTCTATTGTGCCCGAGCAGTAAGATCTGTCGCCGGGCATGTGCGTCCATCGCTGCACCCCAGGGCTGCTGGGCGCTGTGCCGATGCCCCCTGTCTGACTCCTGTCTCTGCCCTGTGCACCTCCCAGGGGGAAAATGGGAACCAGGGCTACAAAGGAGAGAAGGGGGAGAAGGGGATGGCTGGGGTAACAGGCCCGCCAGGGCTGCCTGGGAAGTCAGGCCTCGTGGTGAGTCATGTTTCTATGGATACCACACGGCGGGCATTCCTCTATCGCCATGGTGATGAGAGTGCCTCACCAACTAGCCACATCTGTCTGATATAAAGACCTGGGACTAGCAGCACATAACACAATATGGGCTGGGTGGGTTTTTTCTGGAAGCAAAGCATTGTGGGTAATTGGTTTTCACCTGGCATTATATATTGTCTGGTTTAAATTGGATAAAACGGAACATTTGTTGCGCTAATGAACCTTTGGATGCAGGCCTCCTGGCTGAGACTGGTTGAAAAATGAATAAGGGCTCTCAGCACTCCATGGCAGGACACGAGTGTCCTTTCAGACAATGTATCCATCCATGCTAGACCACTAATACTAACCTGGTATCCATGGTGAGCCACCTGGATTCAAAAGCTATTGGAGTCTTCCAAGCTCCTCACCTTCATGACAACAGAGGGAATTCCTTTCTGGTTGGTGAATTAGTTATAATGGTGATAAACTGGATTTGTGGGGATGTGTTTTGTCTTAGGGGCCAAAAGGAGAGTCTGTTGTTGGGCCCCAGGGGCCCCCTGGAATGCCAGGCCTACCTGGCTTACCTGGATATGGTAGACCAGGACCTCAAGGTCCACCTGGTCCACCAGGACCTCCAGGGCCTCCTCCACGCTTTGGGTCAGGTATCAATGCATTTTTATCTTATATATCTAATAAATATATATTCAGAATTAGTCATTGTTCCGCTTCTAATAGCAACTATTGTCCTCTCAGGCTTATGAGACCAGTAATTGATGAGGCCAGTAATTTGTGTGATGAAGGTATTGAACACAGAATAAGTTGTGCATTATTGTGTTCCAGCTGTTGCAGTCCCAGGACCACCTGGCCCACCGGGCCCACCTGGACAGCCCGGATCCCCAAGCAATGGGAATTCGGTGAGTGGGCACATTCACATGGTCAGGTCCCCCTCCTAGTATGTTATACTGGTGTAGGGGCCAGTGCAGTGTTCTTACCAGTAATAAGGGTAGGGGTGGATGGGGGGGGGAACTGAAATCGTATTAATCGAGGTTACTTGAGGGCCTTTTATAGCGGAGGACCCTGGGATTCAGCCCGGGTCAGCCCATGCATTAAAATGCATCACTCGGCGATTTGGTTACTCCAAGATCCCCAAAATAGCAATGCCTGAGCCTCAGGTCCTTCATCTCGCAAGGTGGAGGCAGAGGAGGATTGGATCCCCTTTAGCCGATTTCACCAATCTGGGGGGTGGGTGGGCAGGTCAGGAACCCGCAGCCCCACCCTGCACATTCCTGTTCCCATCTTCTAACTACTTCTTATGAACAGCGACGCATGCTTCTTCTGGGCAGTATAAGGTAGTGGGGTTAGTTTCTCCTCAGACAGGATGTAAGTTCATCACAGGGCTCTATTAATGATCACCTGGTTACCCAAAAAGAGCAGAGAACAGCTCAGCCTTCTGAGGAAAACATGGAACCCCCTGTTCCTTAGAATGTTTCTGTGCTCAGGTCACTTAATCTGTGGCTCCTGTCTCAGGTGGCGACATATAACAACGTGGAGTCTTTGTTCAAGCATGCACACCAAGCCACAGAAGGGACAATGGTCTACATCTCTGACAAGAGCGAGCTGTACATACGAGTGCGAGAGGGTTGGAGAAAGGTCCAGGTAACACCCCCTGCCTCTACCCAGTGTCCCATGTGACTGAGAGCCGTCAGCCATCTTAATGATTTTATCCAATGAGAACAGACGTTCCTTTACTGCCAACAAGAACAATAACAGTGACATGCTGGTTCCTCGGTGTCCACTGCTGTGATAATCTCACCCCTCCTCCCACAGATGGGGGAGTTGATCTCCATGCCGGCAGATAGTCCATCCGCTGCTATGCCGAACGGCATGGGCCGGCCCGGGGAGTACATCAGGCCCGACATGGTCAGCCGGGTATGACCTCAGTACACCTCCTGCACCACACAGCCAGGCTATCTTGCCGGGAAGATCCCTAACCAGGGCGATTTTTCCTGTGAACTTGTGATTTTTCACTCCTGTGATTTTTCTGTATCTTGCCATAATGAGCGGTTTCACTCACTGATAAAAATGTAGATATAGAAATTAATGAATACTAGAGTTGTTACTGAGATGTGCAGCTACCATGATCTCCAACAAGGGTTATGCGTGTGCGTATATAAATGTATCAGAACTTTGTGACATACATTTATGAGAAGCCGATTCCGACCCTGGAGCAATTGAAGGTTTAGAGCAGGGGTGGGGAACCTGGTCCATGGAGGGCTAATGTGGGTGAAGGTTATTGGCATCGCCTCTCAATCAGCCAATAATAGACTGAAGTTCAGAACCACTGTTTTATTATTGGCCGATTGAGAGGTCATCCCAAAAACCCGCACCGGCTCTCCAGGGAACAGGTTCCCCAACTCTGGTTTAGAGCCCAGTGGAGATATCACACTGCCAATCGTGGACTTCAGACCAGCAACCTTCTCATCACAGACAGCATCCTAACCCACTGAGCTACACGTCTCCTCCCCGCCACCATATACTTCTACCCTAAAAAGATGGAGATCTAGCATGAGAGTAGGAGCTTCCTGAAATATCCTAGCCTCGAGGCACAGTTCATTTTTCGGTCACCTGATGCGTGCCATGTGTCCCACAGGAGCAGCTGGGCTACCTGCCCGGATACAACATGCTGGCACATACCATCCACACCGGACCGGGGGTGAGTGCAATGAAACTGTCACCGGGGTCCGGACAGATCCGGACGCCGTCGCCATGGAATTACCACGAGGCGACAAAAGCGTGTAATTTCATCTTTGCGTCGGCTCAGAAACGCCGACGTGGCTCCTATCCAGGCCCATAATGACTCCCGAGTCAAAACGCGATTTCGCTGTGGTCGACTATTCCCGTTTTAGGACTAAATTGCCCCCTGTCTATATGCAGCGCTTGGAAGGGGCCAATGGATTTCCGAGGCTTTTTAGACACATCTACATGCCCGCAGAGCAGGTCAAACGGTTCTAGGCCTCCCCTGACCGCCTCTGTCAGCAACGTTTCTCTCCAATGCACAAGAGTAAACAGCAGACCCAGGCAGATATGGCACCATGGTGCCACATTACCCTGTCCTGTTCGGAGACTGGACAATGTAACAAATTCATTTTGAATTAGCAATTCACAGGAAGGCAACACATCTTTAAATATGACTAAAGCATCACACTGATGATTACAAAGATCAGTGTAAACATACTGTACAAAAGTCGCAGGCAGTCAAAGGAAATGTTTAAAGCTATTTATCTGGGTAGTAAGTATATAGTTGCTCAGAACAAAAACACAATTAAACATGAGAACATATGCAAATTAAGAATAACACAATAAAAACAAACATAAATTTCTCCTGTTCTCCAAAAAGTTACTGATATCTAGTTGGACAGCTAGATGAACACCGCTTCAGCTCCCAAACCTCTCCTCAGGGGCACCTCAGACGTTCCATGTATTTGTAGAATGTCACCACTGGCTCTCTTAATTGATTAATTAAATAAGTCACAGAGGTATTCATTATCCATATGAGGTCAGCTAGGGGTGAAGTCAGCAGGGTGCATTGGATGATTATTGTAAATATTGGGGTGACTTTAGGAGAGGTTTTGAAATGGTTTAGCCAACACACTTTTACAGGCATAATCGTATAGTTTTACCCCAATGTGAAGATCATTTAATCACCATTTTATTTCACTGCCTGAGACTTTCACACTTAAAATTTACCCAGGGCTTCAGCCTGGGTGAACCCGTGCATTAAAATAATCCAGAGTGTAAATCATCTGAAAATAACAGAATTTAAGTTTTAGTGATTCTGGGAATGAAGATGTGCATAAATGTTTCACCAGTGCGAATGAAGGTAGCTTGATTTCTGTGAATATTTAAGGTATGTGTTATTCATTTAGAAAATGCAACGGGTGTGAATGAATGTGTCGTGTTTAAGGGGAGACGCGGCATCACCCTCAGTGTGTGAATCTTGCTCTCCAGCTGCACCTGGTGGCCCTGAACGCGCCCTTCTCGGGAGACATGGGAGGGACCCGCGGGGCGGACTTCCAATGCTACCAACAGGCACGCGCCATGGGCTTGGAGGCCACCTATCGGGCCTTCCTATCCTCGCACCTGCAGGACCTGATCACCATTGTCAGGAAGGCCAACCGCCACAACGTGCCCGTGGTTAACCTCAAGGTGTGGTAGCGTTATCTGACATAATTTCCTGTCTGGCAATGAACAGTCTGACCAGTGAAAGAAAGGTTTTATAGTGAGTTACTTATGCTTATTGGATAGCATCATTATCCAGGATTTGGGGTTTGAATTCTGCCTCTGTTGTGTGTGTGTGTGTGTGTGTCCACAATGTGATAAAAACTTGTTATTTTGACGTTGTGGGGACCGAAAATATGGAGGAGAAGCTGAATTTTTTCATTTTATTCTCAAATATGTCATGTTGTTTGGTATCTGTAAATTGACAACAGTGTGTAAATGTGTGTGTGTCCAGTAATAAACAGGCATACATTTAGGTTAAAGGTCTATGGTATGGTGGCCAAATGAGGCTTCATGAACCATTTGCTGTTTTTTTCCACTCCACTAGATGGCGTTGCATTGGGGCATGCTTTGAGCCCTTTTTTGAAATGAGCACCATCTAGTGGGGTTGGCAAGTATATGAAGTGTATTTTTTTCAAGCTTCTTTTGGCCATCACTAGTCTATAGCATTAACTGGCCCCTGCCTGTAACGCCCCGATTGTGTATTATTGCATGTAGTTACAATGTTGGAAAACAACAAGTTCAGGATCTGGGGTTTTTATGTGGGTGATACGAGTAATTGTAGATGCCAATGAAGGTGGAGAATTTACTGCCAACTTCAGGAAAGCACAAGTAGGACCAGGCCACAGGGGCCCAAACGTAGATATTGTATAGGAATAGAATAGACTGGCACCATATTGGAGGTCAGTACACTCTGAACCTCTACTAAATTATATTCCTCTCTACTGCTCAAGCAATATTTTGAACAGTTTTGTAAAGTTTTTACAGTCAGTGTGCAGCAGTCGGTATTTTTGTTTAACAGTTTTGTTAAACTAGTGTGAAGGACTGTATTACTGCTGTAAAAGCAAGGTCAGGCAGTAGAACAGCCAATGCTGAAAAACAAGAGTTTTCCATCATCTTTCGAAGAAATACAAACTGTTTTACTCTCTATTACTGTGTTACGGCTCATTAGAGTAGCACGTTACAAGTACCTTTTGGTGTCAGTAGGAAAAATAAAGGTTACTTGTTTCAACTTCAACAAGCCTCATAAGCCTAATGCTTATGAATCCTATAAACGGCCCCCTTAAGGACAGATAAAACATATCAAATAAATATGGTGGTGCTTTGTTTGGTTGGTCTTGCCACATTCCCCAATCCAGGGCCTGATCATTTTCTGCTTCCCACTGGACAGGGGGAGACACTCTTTACCAACTGGATGTCCATCTTCTCCGGAAACGGGGGTGTGTTCCAGCCAAACATCCCCATCTACTCCTTCGACGGCCGGAATGTGATGACGGACCCCTCTTGGTGAGTGAGCCGCGCGCACGGCGCTTTGCCTGACGACTCTCACAGTTACGTGTGCCCCTAATGGTCCAGCCGTATCTGTAATGCAGCACAGTTATCACTCTCTGTGTGGCAGCCAGACGTAGCCACCCTGTCAGCTACTTAAGGTGGCTGCATGTGTCAAATCATATGCAGACAAAACGAAATACAGCATGCAGGTAAGATCAATCTGTCGCATACTTGCTCATTCCATGTCGCTTCGGAACCATAGAAGACACAGAATGTTTTTGATGCACTGGACCCACATACAGATCGCAAAGATGTGGCAGCTCTTTTAAAATGGACGACATACTCTTTATTATTAGCCCCGATTGATCTGCTGCTAGCAGCTCCTCAGATAGGGAAGCCGACGATTTACACGACATGGTTACATGCTATATGGAACACGCCAGTTCCACGGCAAACGTTACACAGTTAAAGCATGAATATACATATTGATTTGTATTATTTAAAGTACAATACGGTGCAAAGCATGCTGGTAGCTGCATGATTACCCCTACTGACCAACCCCATGGCATCACATTTATGTCAGCCAATCGAGGACAGCGGGGGGATCAAAAAAATGAAAAAGTTCTCCTTGGGGATCTTGCATAGGTGGTGTGCCCCCATTCATGTACCATCAATCAGAAATTCCCATAAGTCCCTTCTCATGTACATCACAGTCAGAAACTCCCATAAGCCCCTGCTCATGTACATCACAGTCAGAAACTCCCATAAGCCCTTGCTCATGTACTTCACAGTCAGAAACTCCCATAAGCCCCTGCTCATTTACATTACAATCAGAAACTCTGAACCCCTGTTTATATCCAATCACAGTCAGAAACTCCCATAAATCCCTGATTGTGTAACAATATGGTTAAAAACTCCCATAAGACTCTGCTCATTTACATCACAATCATAAACTCTCAGCCCGTGTTCATATCCAATCACAGTCAGAAATTCCCGCAAACCCCTGTTTGTGTAACAATACGGTTAAAAACTCCCATAAGCCCCTGTTTGTGTAACAATAAACCCCCATGAGCTCCTGGGTATTTCTCAATATATTATATCACAATATACTTGTGTACTCGTGTACCCATTTCACGTTATCTTCCACTGTCAAAGACTATTTCCAATACTCAAGAACAGAAATAAAGAAGATGGTAAAAATCACCAGATGTAATAGTTGTCCTGCCTGAAATACCAAGGATACATTGGTTGCATCCTTGCTGAACGAGACCAATCCCATGATTCATTGCATCTCAAGGTGGTTCTTGGTATTGAGAAACACCCCCTATAAATGTACCATCACAGTCCCACAGGCCCCTCACAGTCAGACTCGTGTGAACTCCTGTTCATATTCTTCAGAAAACTTGGAGCTCTACATAGTGGAATCTTTTAACAACACGACCCAGTAAACACACAGTTATTTTTGGCAATGACAAGAAAAGTAGCGATATGTCAGAGGTTTGTATGAAATGAGAAGTTAAGAGGGCGGGAACTTGTGACCACAATCCAGAAGGCAGAGGTTGCGGTGGCCGCAGGCCAGGACCTCCTCAGACGGTCGTGGCTGCCCCCGCCCTGTTTGTTTCTATTCATACATCGGCACGTTAAATATAGCAGCCGCTATGCTACACAATCTAATTGACTGAGACACGTTTGAGGCTCAGGAGCCACTTTCTTGGCATGGCCGGCCTTGTAAAATACTGTTTTTGTAAGGGCTGGCCAAGGGCTCCTGGGCCGATCCTCAGCGTACATGGTTCCTGTCTGTGAAAATATCACCGAGTATCTCAGTGCCCCGACTGGACACGAAGAAGCATTGCATCTTTAGCTCCTTTGTGGGAATGTTACCAGGATGTTCTCAGAACGTCTGCGCGGCGGGATCACGACCCACGTTCCGCCGTGATTCCGAAGAAACGTTCCAGCCGGTCCAATTTTCCTTCAGTCATTCCGAATCGACTTTATCGTCATGTTTGGTTCAGTTCCATGGTCTTTCTGGCACTTTGCAGGACGTTTCAGTTTAATATCGTATTTGGGGGGGGGGGCTTCATCGCTCCTGTCAGCCTACCAAGTCACCATGGTTACCTTTCTGTGGCTAGGACAGATGTCCTGCTGAAGGATCTGCATCTGTGTGTCATCAGGGTGCCGAAGAGAGCTTGGTATTGTTTAGGGCACCTTTCCAGTGAATACCTCTGTAATGACTCCTTGTACACGACACTTTCTCTCCCCCTGTGTAGATGTATGTACATGTTAGAGGATTCTGCTAACAACGCAAAGGAAATTTGTTTGAATCCCACACATTAATTAGTGACTTAGAGATTAGTTTGTGCTTAAGATAAATAATAAAACAACCATGAATGTATAGTATGCAAAATATATGTGTGTGTGTATCCATCCATCCATCTTCCAAACCGCTTATCCTTACTGGGTCGCGGGGGGTCTGGAGCCTATCCCGGAAGCAACGGGCACGA
>JABFDZ020000037.1:12177810-12195469 GCA_019775955.2 Pollimyrus isidori
GTTTTTGGACTGTGGGGGGAAACCGGAGTACCCGGAGGAAACCCCACGACGACAACATGCAAACTCCACACACATGTAACCCAGGCGGAGACTCGAACCTGGGTCCCAGAGGTGTGAGGCGACAGTGCTAACCACTGCACCACCATGCCACCCCCGTGTGTGTGTATATATGTATATAATGTATATATAGAATGCTTGTGCGTATGTGTCCGTGTGTCTCTGAAGCATCGACTTGGTGTTGCAGGCCCCAGAAGATGTTGTGGCACGGCTCCAACATGCTGGGGGTGCGGATGACGTCCAGCTACTGTGAGGCGTGGCGTGCGGGTGACATGGCAGTGACAGGGCAGGCCTCCATGCTGAATGGCGGCCTGCTACTGGGCCAGCACTCCCGTAGCTGCTCCAACCGCTTCGTGGTGCTTTGCGTGGAGAACAGCTACGCCCTGGATGCCGCCGGGAATTGAGGGCAAAGACACGGCCTCTAAAGGTCGGGCGGAAAATACCAGGCGCCCCCTACAGCCTGTTCACATGTAGCTTTCTGAAAAGGTGTAAATATGTGTAAATTTCCCCTGGCCTAGATCACTGCATTATCACCAAGCTCTGCTCAGAAGACTCTACTTACACAAAATTGTTCTGTTGGCAGAATGAATTATGATTGGTTCAGAGAGATAACCAGTCAGATTGCAGCTGAGGTGGGTCCAAGCAACTAGAGGAGGTGGGACCAAGACATCTGATTGGTTGGTCCCGCCTCCTCTAGTTAATCTATTTCTGCTCTCATAACATTTCT
This sequence comes from Pollimyrus isidori, assembly GCA_019775955.2. NCBI lineage: Eukaryota > Metazoa > Chordata > Actinopteri > Osteoglossiformes > Mormyridae > Pollimyrus > Pollimyrus isidori. Next base: position 12,178,595 of record JABFDZ020000037.1, read on the forward strand.
GTGTAAGTTAAACTCCAAAGAGCTCAGCGAGGTCATACCAAAGAACAGATCGTTCAGCAGACAGCGGATTGCTCTTCCCGAAATCACTCGTCACTACATGCATCAGTTTGGGCTGGTTCTGGGGCTGGCTTTTACGGTCCTGACTGGTGGACGGAGTTTTTGTGGTCTATTTTGTCTAGTTGGCCCCATTTGTACTTCTGTCTGAGTTGCCACTGTTCTCTGGGTCAAAGTACGATTATTGTTAAAAAAGATGTGGTTCGTATTTCACCATGGAAACCTTTTGTGGTTTCTTAGCCAGGTTAAGTCAGTTAGACGTACTGCATAATTTAATATTCCATGGCATTCACTACAAATTACAACCTTTTTTGTTTTTATTTTATGTTGGCAGGATTTTTAAAGTGGTATGTTATTGATAGGATGTCATTTGCTAACAACTTTTTATTTGTCTCAGTATTTAAATTAAATGCAATGTTTTATTTATACTGACACAGCACATAATCTGAACAAAAAGTGATTTAGTTTAAATAATTTATAGTTCACAGAATCAGACTGGGACCTTCATTCAGAACAACGTCTTGTACAGTAACTGGTTTAGGTTAACAAATTTTGATTGTTTTATATAGTTTTTGTAAGAGATACCTCGATTTTATAAAACATGGCAAAACTTTTTAAAATAAATTCCATTGCAAGTGTTTTGATTGATGTCAGTTTGTGACGCCAGTCACACTTGTCCAAGAGAAAATGAGGAAAGATTCATGTTAGTGCATAGAAAATGAGTATATACAAGAATCTGGTGCTCATTAAATAAATATTTTTTACAAACCTGACTGTTTTATTCCTGCAATTAATCTCAGGTTTCCCGCAAAAACTACAAGCAGGTCCCACTGCTGTCAGTGATTGGGGCTCCGCTAACTTGCGCCCAGCGCACGTTCAGCTGTCAATGGTTGGGTTATCTGCGCCAAAAGACGGATGCCATGGGGACAGCATGAAAACAATGGAGCGCAGCTGGAGAAGCGCGCTGCCTCTAGCCCAGCCTTCCCGAAAGCTACAATAATAGAAATTATGTTTTCTTAAGAAGAAGAAAAAAAAACGTTGGGTTAGAATAATTGGAGGCCAATGTCCGCGAAAAGAGTGGCGTAGCGGATCTCAGATTTGCTTCGTTTATTCATCCCGCGTTGTTTCTCCTGGCCGCAGTTTCATGCGATGACATTTTAACACCCAGCTGGAGAGATAAGATGCGCCTTTGATGTGTCTGCCCGCAGCTCAGCAAATCCGGTTCACTTTAAATAAGATCGGAACGAATGCTCCAGGTTAGCTGGCATGGAGCAGAGCGATCTGCTGATTCGGAGAGCTGGCAATGACAGAGGCCCCCACCAATCATTTAAGACGCGGCTGAGTGAGGTTACAGGAAATCTATATTATTTATTAATTCCATTGTAAACCTAAAATTAGCTACATCAAAAGCGTTGCGAAAGTTTGCGAACTATTTGAAAGGTAATAAAACTGTTACAGCTAAATAGGTGTGCTGATATTCTCGAATTGAAAATCTCACGACAGCCAGCTGACCTTAGTTGGTAACTAACTCTGTCTATATTACAAAGTGATTTTATTTGTTCAGCGCAGTCATTGCAAGAACAACACAAACTGGCTTCTTTTTCTTTTTTTGTGGTCAGCATGTTTAAACCACACACTGATAGTCACTTTGAAAAACACTGGGAGGTACACAGGACCGTGTCTTTCCGTTGCTTTGTGTGGGACCAGCGGAACAAAAAGCGCAAACTCAATACTTAGGCCTAATTAACAAATGCACCACCCATTCCTGTAATATCTAAATCTGGACACGGGTACACAAGAATAAAATGCGGTTGCTTGATTTCTTGTAACTCTGAGGCTTACTGTCCTATTCGTCCAGCTTTCAGCTATAACCACGTGAATCCCCTGTTCACAGCCCACTCCCGTCCCTCCCGTCGCACGGGTTTTCCAGCTCGCCGGGGTCCTCCGGCTCTCAACACACCGACTGGCATGTACACAGGAAGGGTGTTTCTACGAAAAAATCCCATAACTGCCAGCTTGGGAATCGTGGCGGCAACTCGAGAATGGGGTAGCTTCTGAAACGCAACCTTTTGAAACGACCAATTGTAGGAAAACATTCTGCTTGTCGGGGTAGAGGTTTATTGATTAATAGAAGCAGATCCGTTTTGACTGCAAATAAATTCGCTTACGATTACCGCCGTCTATATTACCAGTTCTGGCCAGCAGATGGCGGTAATCCTTTTCTACTAATAGGGTACAGGCGCCCAGCGTACGTAGGGGCAGACCTATGTTAATAATTCTATCCAGCCTCCAAAATATGCATTGTCAATCAGGCCATATTAATGCAATATGTGGTATAACTTTGCAGCGCACACTGATGACAATTTTAATATCCTCAAGAATTTATCACGCCAGAATAGAAAAACAAGTCATCCCCATTAAGTTGTTGGACTCTTGATTTGAGTTTGGCAGAGCACAATTCCAGAGACGTGCTTTCAGCCCGTGAAAGTGTTAAGAGATTTATAGCCGTGTTATGAGTGCCATTGCTTGCGTGTCGCAGTTACACTGAACATCAAATCGCCCTTCCCTTCTTGAAAAGTTCCAGAATCTTCTTGTTGGTCGGGGTGGGGGGGGGACCGTTATCAGGGACCATTTTCTCTGAAGCCGCTGATAGAGAAGGAAAAAAAAACAGCAGACTTAACAAAGCAGAACCTGGAATTAGACAGGCCTGCACTTAAATTTCAGGCTTGCTAGTTTCCAAGCTTAGACAGAGCGGCAGCAACAGTCACATTCTATTGATGAAAGAAGCCTACTTCATTGAAAGGGATCTCCTTCAAAGTGAAAGCCCACTTGTATTCTTGGTGGGTTTACTTTAAAGCACATGCGGGGACACAAACACGACTATTGTAGTGCGTCTCTATAGCCTGTTTGCTTTCTAAAATATAAAGTGTTGTTTCGTATATATCTTTGTGTTTGGATAATCTGCTTAAGTAACAGAAATTACATTTTATCTTAATTTTTGCCCTTAGTAACATAGCAATTACTGCATTTTTTGTCCCCATTGATTTTTACAAGTAATATAATATACAGATATCAGACTGCATGTTTTGACAGTGTGATTGGGTTTCATTCACACCCAGCTGTCTACCCAGTTCAGTAAATCCTTCTGCCAGAAACAATACAGGTTACGTACGAGCTGTTCCCACACTTATGACAAGCGTTGAAATATTCCATAACGAGCCCTGGAGGACAGCGCGCCCTGGGATTATGGTGGATTCTTTTAGGGCATCTATAATGCAAGTGTGGATGTATTCCCATATTCCTCGATGTCGCCCTGCCTCTCTCAGAATGTGCTTGCGGTGTGAGTAAGTGCAGCAGCAGGTTGTGCAAACATGGAGCGGCTTGAAGCTGTGTAGAGATCCTTCAGGGCTGTGATGGACATCCAATGGGCTAGAGGCAATTCTGGGATTTGACTCTGAGGGGGGTTTAACCTCCAGTGTGGGAACCACTCTTTAAAAATAAGTACAGAACCCCACCAATGATAAAATTGCTCATGTGAGTTTTACTTCAGAATCAGAAAACTTTATTAATCCAGAAGGAAATTGCCCGCATTACGAATGCACAACACACAGAACAATGCAATGAAGTACAAAGATTGGTGTAGCTAAATTAAATAAAATTAAATTAAGCACTCTTACGCAAAAATGTTCAGAGGGCAGAAGGAACAATGACTGGTTCAGAAAGATGACCAATCAAATTCAGGAGACATGTGATTGGCTGGTCCCACCTCCTCTAGTTGCTTGGACCGACCTCCTCTGCAATCTGATTGGTTAGCTCTTTGAACCGATCATTGTTCTTTCTGCCCTCAGGCCATTTTAGAGTAAGTACAACTCCCATGAGTGCTAAAAACAATGCCATGGGGGAGGAGCTACATAATGCATGTGAAAATAAAGGACAAATTGCTAAATTGTTTTAAAAAATAATTTGTCAGGGGGTCTGAGTCGAGTAAACAGGGCAGCTGAAGTCCCTCTAAAGAGGTTCTAGAACTGCCCCTGGAATGGGCCCGGATTATTTTGCTTTGAATCGGCATATTTCGGTTGCTGTGTTTACATCACTTCCTGTGACGTCTTATAACAGGGCATAAACACTACGCACCATCAGAGGCACAGGGCAGACTGACCTAACTCTTGTGCCTCCATGTTCCTGGGGATTACACTGCTTCAAGTTCCCCGTCTCTCTCTTGCACCAAATTGTTCCTCAGATGAAGGTGTGTGAATCGCCTGCAAGGTACAGCAATTATTCTGTGACAGCATTCAGAGCTGTTGTCCCTGGGGCCATGCCCCACGGGCAGGGGCCTGCTGGTGACCCCCCTCATCTGTTTTTCCAGTTGTGACTTACCACCAGATGCCGCGCTATGGAAAGGCCACACATCTGCAGGGTGCCTGGGATCAGTCATGTGACCTCCCCCCCAGCGCAAAGGTCAAAGGTCACCCGGATCTCTCCCACCAGCACTTAGAATGCCACAGGATGCGTTTTTCTGAGCGCGGGACATGCCAGGCGGATGATAACACAAGGGTCCGCTTGTTTTCTCGGGCCCACACCGTAGCAAATCAATAGCATGGCAGCGGGCAAGACAAAGTGAGGTTATGGAGACCTGTGGCAGAAGAGGGCAGCTCCAGATTCAAAGCTCCTGTTATACCATAGATATAAATAAGTCCCCTCAAATAAATTCAATGTCCAACTTACAAAACAAACTGGATGAACTATGTTGCTTTTCCCAAAAGTACAGTGTTAAATTATATTACATCCATACAATGTATCTGGCTTTATAATTGAAAGCAATTTTGTTTTTCATAACATGATACATTAAACTTAATGTTATTACAGTTTTGTTTTAACATCCTAAAACTGCATTTTGTCTTTTTTTGTGTATACATAGTCTACATTAATCCTTATTTTACCAAGTATTACCAGGATGTGCAAGGTACTTACAACAGCAGAGTTTTGTATACCAAAACATTCGAGACTTTAGGTCAAACTATATACACACAATGTGATATATTTGTTGGTATTCTCGTGTTAAATTCTTCATATGAAATTAGAGTAAGTACATACTTAGAGATGCGAATTAAACATATTTATATTATTTATTTTTCTTCTGTCAAAAGCATGTCAAAAACATCTCGGCTTCATCAATGACCATCTGCACGCTATGGGCTTGATGCCTCAGATATTTGAAACGAGATTCTCTGAAAATAGTCAGCTGAGTAGAAAACGTATATTTTCATGTATTCATGGAGAAATCCTTGGAAATTTAAATAATTCCAAAATAATCATAGAGTCAAAAGCTTTAACAATTACCATTTCTTTGTCACAAAGCGACCGAGAAAACCCGCAGGCTTTTAAACCGACTTTCACCTGCCTGAATCACATTAACTGCTCCGCTTCCTTTCATGTCAGCCGCGGCCCAGCCCTCGGTTGACCGAGGCGTGTGGTTCTGCCAGGGGAGTCGTCCGTCCCCCCGTCCCCCCCTCCTCTTGCACATGCTCAGTCGGGACCGTGACCGCGGGCCGGGTCCATTTATGCTGCCCAGCCTGAGCGGAGCTTCCAGTACCGCGGACGCTGGGGTGCCGGAGTGCGATGTTCTCATGGAGCTTGTCGGCGCGGCGCACTTTTGCTCACGTTTCCTTTCACAATGCACTTAGGACTTCAGTAAGATGTTTGTGTATTTTGAGATTGTCCTTTTCTCCCTCGCCTTCATCGTCTGCGACTTTGTGTATGCGCAGGGTAAGGAGTACTTTGCTTTAATTTGTGCGGTTTAGCGCCAGTGTGTTTAATCTGTCACGTTTTGCCCCGCTCTGACTTTTATAGGCTAAGCTGTAAAGGTAGCACTATGTCTCATTTTTTACCGATTTAAACCGGAGTACAGAATTTATGCGATTTATAGCGAGCTGACATATATTTTTCTGTATAATTTTTGTCATCTAGTAATAAAAAGATATATGTCTTAATGACATTTGCACGAGGAATAATGTTTCCCTTCCACAATGTTGTAAAGACTTGATTGTTACTGTGGTGTGTGTAAGTCTTTCTAAACCCTACATTCTCCGTTACAGCGTATCGTTATCCACTATTCCTTAGAATTTAGTAGATGGTCCTCTGTACTGTACTGCACGCTTTCGCACGTGTGATGTTAAGTCTCGCCTGGAGCACTTTTGGCACTTGTATAACTTTTTAAAGTACTTTTTAATACGGTGTTGCGCTTTGTTGTATGAGTCCGGTACTGCGTACGTGTTTGTGCGCTCCTTCGGAAAACCGCATCTACAGCATCTTATTGGTGCTTCATTGGTAACACGATTGTCAGCCCGCTATTTATCGATTATATTTTGATAAATAAAACCGTAAATCCCGCTGTGTTAAGCGATGCCACAAACTTCAAATGCAATTTTAAAATTTGTCAAGCTCATCAGTCAGTTTTATTGTCTCTGCTTTGATATTGACATTTAACTTTGAATACATATTTAGTGATTAAAGTAAATTTAGTGCTGTTTTCAGCGCGCCTGTGGGGAATGTCTGTAATCCACACTTGCACGTTTGTTACACAAAAATCTTTAAATAGGGCCAAATATTCGCGATTTTCGATTCTCGGTTATTATTGAACTCCAAGCCTAGGTGAATGAGTTATACCAACCAATTTAATACAATTTATGTAAACGTACACCTAAGCGATGAGAGAGGTGAGATGTAACTGTTCTTTTAATACCTCCGTGCCGTGCGGTATATTTTGCCTCAGTGGGTTTGGTTTCCGTTCTTAAAACGCGTTTAAATCCGCAGCGGTGCCTTTTTATTTGAAAGTTAAAGCAGTGCTTCGCAAGCCATTACTTAGTAATGAGGGGGCTAGTTACCTTTTGCAGACTATACATCTGCAACCAATTTGACTTCTTTTAAGTCAAACTTAGGAGAAGTTAATACAAATAATTTGTAGTCAGGTTGTTTCTTTGTGACATGTTTTATGTAAGCGTAAATACCACAAAAACAAACGCTTTTGTTGTCTGTAAAATGATTTGAGTAATATTTTATATCGTGAGATGTTCGCATGCATTCCCTGAGGAACGTACTGGAATCGGCTTGGTTCCGTGGAAGATGCTGATGACTAATAGCACTCGACTTCAAAGCAAACTTGTAAAACGAGTAACTTTTTTTAAAACCGTGTTTTGTTTTCTTTTTTAAAAAAAAAAATCGAAGCTGGCGTGTTATATTGCGTAGTATTAAAAAACGCGTTCTTGGCTCTTACGTCGGCGCTCTGAAGCATATTTCAATGTTGATCTTTGTGCTGAAGTTTTGCCGAGTTTCGCACGACATACGACCTTTGCTCAGCTGCGGACTTCATTTCCATGTCAATTAAAATATACAAAATTGAAAGTATATCTTCAAAAATGGTATAAATTTCAGAACATGTTGCATATCAAAATAATGACGGTCACTTGGCTTGACTAATTTAGTACGAATTACAACATGAAAAATAGGTGGGACGTAATATTTGGAGTAAGCCGTGCCTTCAGACGGACCGAGGTGTTAATCTGTACAATTTGAAGCCAGGCTTTTGACAGCATACCTCGGAGAAGGGGAATTATGAGCAGATGTTATGTAAGGGGGGGGGGGCAGCATTGTTTTTGTTTAATCCAAGGCCAGAAAGATTTGAGCATACTCTGCTCACCCCCACCACTCTTCACCTGAACATGTGCAGTTCATTATATTGATTTTTTTTGTTGTTTTACAGAAGAGGTTTATGTTTTGGAGAAAAAGTTTATTTTATTTATTATTTATTTATTTATATTTTTTTGTTTTTTGTTTGGGGGGGGGGGGGCTTTGTGTAGTTTTGGTCTCTACTACGCTTTCTTGGGTCTAGAGCACATTTACATCTGGAGTTCTTTAGTACAGGCCCCACTGACTTTGGAAGGGACCTACTGAATTTTCGTTTTAAATAATTACAGTTCTTAAAACAAAAACTTGAATGGAAGGTGTCTGCCGGGCATTTGACCTCTGTGTACTTCAACATAAAAGCCCAATTATCTAATATGTTTAAAGTTATAGACTCCTATTAAAGGAAGCTGATGATTAGAATTCAGTCTTTTTAAACATAAACATGACATTGTGGATTTTTAAATTTTTGAGCCTATGAATGAATTGTTGACACAAAAGAATCTGTTTATACACAGCCAGAAAAAATGGTACAGAAATATTCAAACAATATCAATGTATCCCCAATGGTACAAAAATGTTCCTCAGAATCCATTTCGGTAACTTGAAAGCTAGGGTACAACTGCCAGGCCCTTGAGGGTACAGCACTAGTGATAAGTAATTGTAACCCCCTACAGATTGGTGAGTTTTTCTGACACTGTACAACAGTCTTCTGGTCTAACGGTTTAATTCACACTGCTTACGTTATGTAATATTAGCTGAGAAATGTGAGCAGTTGCATGGTATGGGTGGGCAGTGCATGTGCTGGAACTTCATCAAAGCACCAGGAGGTAGATATTGCGGCTGTAGGGTGATTTACTTCATGGCTGGATGGTCACTAAACAGGGACCACAGTGTGAGATAGGGCTACCCAACATCTGATGATGGTTTAGCTCAAGATAAAGATAAAGAGGTTTCTACTCCGAAAATATTTCAGGGGAGCTCAGACGTGAAAAGAGCAAGATTTTTTTTAAAGGCAAAAGAAAGAAAGATCTCATTCCCCCTTTAGATCATTACAGATGGACTCCTGGGTCATAATTACTGCAAACGATCTGCATTTTTCCATGAATATTACTGTATGCAATGAGACTTTCTTTGTTAAGGTTCACATGCTCGAACAATAACAAGGTATTTAAAATGTGAAAACTAGAAATTATAATTAGAATGTTTGGGGATACGATTGGCAAAAGTCACATCCAGTCAAAATGGGTTTGTTTCTCGTTGCAAATGTTGTCTGTTTGGAGAAGCTTTTAGCTCTGGTGTTTGGCCATATCAGAGCTGCTCAGTTATGCCAAAAATAATAATTACAATTATTTTAATCGGTATCAATATCACAAACATTTAACACAAATATTCATTGACTTTGGAAATATGCATTTATTGATTTATTTTTGACAGTTGATTTCCTTGAACTCTAAATATAATTTAACTGAGAAACAAATAAAAAGTTGTGGGGGGTTGAGTGGGGGCACTGGATTTTTAACACAAAACGGGAGCATAATTGCAAAATGAAATGCAGCACGACAATTGATTTAGCTTGATTAATTCATTTTTACAATTGTTGGAAGCCAAAATCTTAATTGAAATTGCAATTAAATTAATTGCCCAGCCCTAGGGCATATGGTGTGAAAAAGTGCAAGTTCTTTTTCACTTTGTCACTGGTGTGGCAATCCCCGGCAGGTGGTCTTGGGTGCAGCTCATAACTGTGACTTAGCTTAACCTACGTCGATCCACTTGATTATGAATGAGCTTGTAGGCTATGGAATGTGGTTCAGAAGTGCCGAATGAATGATTTAGGTTCTCAGTTTCTCCAGTGGGTATGAAAAATGGATGATTGAATGCCTTTGACGTCTAAAGGTCCTCTCACAGAGTTGCATCTCAAGTGAGTCAGAACGTCTTACGGGGTCAGTATCCAAAACTATTACACGCTTTCACTTAATAAACTTGTAAAAATAAATAGAGGAAAAGTAATGGAAGTTAAAATAGTTCTTCTGAAATATATCAGTCAGATTTTCATGTATAATCTGACCTGCTGACCTTGATTACACAACAGGATCTCTGACTGGTACGTATCAGCTGTTCCCTTGAGGTTGTCTCTCTGGAATGTGGGGATGATATAAATTATTATAAATTACTGGAGAAATTGGTTTTCATGACAATGTCTGCCCTGGAAAGGGCTTATTCTATTAGATACAGTTGTGTAACATGCAGAGAGGACCGAGGCTGTGTCACACTTCCACAAGTGTAGGCCAACAAGAATGTGGTATCAGGGTTAGGGTTCACACAGGCCAAAGAAGCATACAGGTCCGATAAATACTAAAAGTACTCCCTGATGGACTGTTGTCCCTGCACGATGTTCTGAGCTTCCTGGGATGTGCCTCAGGCCCACCACCACCCCATGCTAGATACATGGTTATGGAAATTGGATGGATTCTTCTGCTCCACTTTGGTCTTTGAGGCGTCATTATGACCAAATTACTGTATATTTTATAAATGGACAAATAAAATACCGTTTTATTGTTCTTTTAAGTCTGTGATGGGCGGAAATATCTCCCACTGCAAAAGGGGCAGGGTATATGAAATCGTCAGATATCGTCTCATGAAGATGATTTGCAGTCTATGGGCAGCCATGGTCAAGGTGAAATAGAGAAAGCTTGGCTTGTCCAGTTGATGCCTGAAACTGCTATAGTATCTATAGGAAACTACAGCACTTATAGAAATTGTCATAAAAGCTTTCCAAACCGCTTATCCTATTGGGTCGCAGGGGGTCCGGAGCCTATCCTGGAAGCATTGGGCACGAGGCAGGGATATATATATCTATTGAAAAAAACTGGGTCAAACAATTTCTGTTGGGGGGATTAAGGGTCTTGCTCAAAGGCCCAACAATGAAATCCATCTGGTGAGGCTGGGATTTGAACTGGGGACCTTCCACAGCATTATAACCTCCTGGGCTACAAACCAGCTCCCATATAAATACTGTTTTAGGAGTAAATTTTAAACTATTAGTTCCTCCAGGGACAGTGTTAAAGTCCCATACAAAACATCTTGTACAAAATGTGAACATGTCTTGATGGTCTGTTTATAACTTATTTTCACGTCTAGCTTTGCGTCTTGAGCTGGACAAATAGTTCTAGTCATGGTGAGTGGAGGATGAGAAACAGGCTGTTGAATTAGGTCCTACAGAGGTATGCAGGCCCTTCCAGGTCGACGTGTCAGCTTCTGATTGGTCGCAGCTGTTTACTTCTGGTATGTGACGTTGCCATGGTATTTTTTTTTTGCCCTGAGAAGCAGCAAGCCACTGGGAGATGATGGAAATCAAAGCTTTGTCTGCAGCGAAGGTGCAGGTACATTGGGGCACAAGCTTCATGGTCAGGCTTCAGATATCCAAACTGATGTTAGGAAGTTCCTGTTTCATTCACCAAATAATTTTGCCTGCTTTATTATTGGACCATCCTTGTTATAGCCCCGCCCCTTGCACATTTTCTCGAGCATCTTACTAACTCATCCATTGCTTCAGAATCCTCTGTTCCCTCCCACTTTTGAGTCTGGCTAGCTTGTCTCCTGCTGGGAGCGTCGTGTTTCCTCATGTCTCCACATGGGATGCGTTTATTAGTTGTGTAACCACCCTTTGTGCTCTCGCCCATAACTTAAGCAGTACGGGTTAAATTAGGGTAGGTGCCCCTTGTGAGGGTAGTATACTGCAGGTAACTCAATCTGGCAACCTTCAGTTAAGTTGCCAGTGTGTTATGTTGACACTGAGCCCATATAAACCTGAGAAGTTCACACCTTTACTGTGACTGATCACAGGCACATTGGGATGATAGGGGATTAGACATGTGTGCCCATGTTTCAAAGGTTGTGGGTTCAGATCCCATTTCCAGCTGAGTAATTATGTCATTTTTGTCCCTTGAACAAGGAACATAACCTCAGTTTCTCCAAGGATACTACCTGACCCTGTTCTGTGATCTTTGCATCTACGTTGCTTTTGACCAAAGCATGCTTCTTGTTTTTGGCTTGCTCCAGGGGACTCAATGGTTCACTGCACCTTATGTAATTAAAACAACAGCTCGTTTAGCTTTTAAGAGGCGCAGCTACAGCCATCCGGAGGGCGGAAATGGCTGCCAAATTTTTTCTCGCCATCACCACAGAGCCTGAGCTACATGTGCCAGGATTGGTCCTCTGAGGGGAATCATAGAAGTGACCTGTGTTGGAGGACTTGCATACTTAGTGGGTCCAGCTGTTAATTCAATTCAATTCAATTCATATTCATATAGTGTGCTACAATTCGTTGCTACAACATACAGCTGTGGAAAACATGAATAGACCTTCTCTACATTTTTTTTTAAAATCTGCATTTTTTAATCCTGTTTTAATTGTGGTTCTGCTGGCAGAATGTTACTCTGAGCAGCAGGTTGCTACCAGGTTCAAAATTTCTAAAACAGCAGCATAGAAGAACAAGGTGAAGCCGGAGACACTGGGAACAACCAGAAACCAGTCGGGTAAAGGGGAGACGTGACTTTCTAATGCCACAGATGACAATTAACTTATCTGACAGTTTCCTACGAATCATAGGATGACATCAAGTTATCTTCAAAAGGACCAGGAACCAGTACATGCAGGTGTGAAGTGCACTGCTAGGACAGTCTGTAACAGGCTGCTAAAACAAGGACTGAAGTCCCATAAAGCAAGGAAGAAGCCTTTTATTAATGAGAAACTGATAAAGAAGCAGGTTGCAGCTGGCAATGTACATATATTATTCACAGACACACACCCGTAAATTGAGAAGTGACTGAAACAAAAAATTGTGTTGTGGTCTCACAATTGAGGTCTCTTAAATTTTTTCCGCAGCCATATATGTATAGAGTCATACAAAAATAGAGAAAAGGGGAGCAGAATGAATGAAAGAAAGAAAGTCAAATGAGAACAAAAATAGAGAAAAAAAAATGTCTGGGGGTATAAGGTCAACTGGCTGACCAAGCCCCCCCCTGGGCACGCTAACATTATGGAAAACAGAAAGAATGGACCTACTTGTTAAAAGCGAAGTGTAAGATGAAGTCACTGCTACAGCCAAAGTCCATCAATGATTCGCTTCTCCAGGCCAGCCGGTGTGATTTGGGAGATTGAAGGCTTCGCCCCCAACGCTACGGTTCATAAATCACATCTACGATGTCACGCTTCCATGCTGCGTCATCTTCCAGATCCTGGCGTCGTGATCCCTCCACCCCACTTAGAAGACCGCGAAGCTTCTCGCGGGGAGTCCCAGTGTTCCGCAAAGACGTCCTGGATACGGCGTGATCCATCCGAGCGAGTTGAACGACGGGCACCAGATAACAGCGTGCACTCAGCCCCGTCCATTCCCTTGACTCGCATGCTGAGAGGGATGGAGGGAGAGGAAGGCAATTGGACGTCACGCTGGTCATGTGATGACCAGGGCCTCCCACACCACGAAGCACAGCTGGGTTCCCAGTGCTGGGGCTCCACTGGAGTCCGGTTGGCCGGTGGACATGGGCCTTTCCTGCCGTACGATTCACTGGTGTCCTTTTATCTGGTTAGGTCCTTTTATCATTTTATGGAGAGGAAGCGTTTCCAAAGCGTTCACCCTTCAGGAGAAGGGATGGTCACAACGGGTGTTATTGAGGTTTGGTGCAGGGGGTTCCATTGCTGTGGTTTCTTTTGGGGGGGGTGAGTATTTTTATTTCTTGGAAAACAAGTGTGCAGTGGTAACCCTTCCCCACATGTTTGTGAGGATGTCTGTGTAAACATAGACTGAGGAAGGCCTGCATATTGGATTAAATGATCTTCTTGCCCCCCCCAATTTTGCCCTGATGTTCATTGTGGTTCATTCTGGTATCTGCAAGCAGTGTTTCAAAAAATAAAATACCACAGTCCACTTATATAAAACCAACTGAGCCCCAGAGAGCACAGAATTCAGATCAGCTCAGTTCATCTGAGGTCTCTCTCTGAATTAGCGGCCGGCAACTTTTATCGTTGCCGCAACCCTAACCCCCCCCACGGCTAACAACTTGCACCATCGCCACCTGCCAAACACGTAGCTCCAAAGATTATTTTCCATGCAGAAGTAATTCTCTCTGTAAATAAGGTTGGAGACCCCTGTTCTAAATTCTCACTACATTTTTTGTTGTGTAGACACTGGCCCTAATGTGTAGATTCACCTGCACCGTCCCGGGTCCGATCCACTTCTATCTCCAGAACCACTTAAAATGTAGATCAGTGGTGTGTTTAGAAGAAACCTTTCTGCACACCACTGTAGTATTAGCTTGTATCTTTTCCACTTGTGACCTTCCTGTTAGTTTTAAAGAATCTGGCCATTCTCCTCTGACCACTCTCATTGACAAGGTGTTTTTGTCAACAGAACTGCCAATGGCTGTTTTTTTTTCGTTCCTCACAGACTATAGTATGTGAAAATCCCAGCATGGTGGCTGTGTTTGAAATTCTAGAGCCACCAACCACATCTGGCTCCTAGAATCACACCACGTTTAAATTTGCGTAGATCACACAATTTAGCTGTTCTAATGCACAGCAAAGAGTAACTGAACATCTTGACCCTACCTGCTTGCTGTATGTATTCCCCATGAGCCACTGTGCTTACCGAAGTCTCTTAAATGCAAATAATTCATAAATGGTAGATTACATTTTTGTCTTGCATTTCATCTAGTAGCCAACTGTGGAAACACCTAGCATTTTTGGCATTACGCTGTAAAATTTACTACATGAATATTGACAGAAATGTTTATAAACAAGAACGTTATAAATATTGCACATTGGATGATTAAATAAGTAACTGGAGCAAGAGTTGAATAAAGTTCTGCAATCTTTGAAAACTGGAAGTGTTTCCACAATTTTGGCTCCCAAGTTACAAACTGGATCGCGAGTCTACAAGTGGGCCCTGAAATCACGAATGTGTGTGGAACACACAAGCAGTTTATTGCTGCAAGCCTTGTCATGGCGTTCTGTGACTGACATTCTATTCTATGATTGGGATTCTGTTCTTTAATGGAGATCCTTTTGTCAATTGCCTACATTGTCCCCTAGTCCGTACCGATACATTTCATTCATAAAATAATTTTCCAATTCCTGATTGGCCGTTGATTCTGCATCATTCAAGGCCTTGCGCGCATGCTATGCTCTAGATCGGTAACCAAGCACCAGGAAGGTCACTGGACCTGTTGATTCGTAGGGAATAGCGTGGTCTGGTTTATCTTGCTCCCTGTGCTCCTGTCTACCCACAGATTGAAAACAGCTTCACTGTCCACTCCATTTCTGCTCTAATGGCTTGTCCCAGACATACTTGGATACATTAGACATGAAAAACAGCACTTAGTGCTGGAAATGTTTTATCTTGACATAAGAAGCGATGTTTGCTGTTATTATTTTAGTGCAGGGCCTGGTACGGGGGCCACGTTTAGACAGACAGGTAGAATGAAGTTGATGAAAGAGCGCAGCTTGGAGTAGATGCAAATGGAACAGGATAGTGTCTGGTCTCAGATGAAAGCCCCGAAGAGGCTTCCATTGCCATAACGATGAGGTCTTCTTTAAAAACATAAACACATGATAATACATATATTGGGGAATTATCTTCCTCTGTGATTATTTCGAGCAACATCCCTCTAATGTCCGGGGTGAATTTTCTCTTTCGATTTTTCCACCGCTTTGTCTGTTTTAAATCTGGGATATCATTCACCAGTCCCGACCTTTCTCCGGGCAAATGTCTGCCTTTCTTTCATTCTGCCTTCCTTTTAAGGAGGTGTCATATTTTAACGTTTTGGAAGAAAGGGTTCTTCGAGACCCTGCATGGAAATTACATACCAGCGGTCTTTAGATGGATTTTCTGACCCAGTCGCTGTTACAGGACGGACAAATGATGGCATTCAACGTCTTAAAAGGACTGGCACAATGTTCTGTTAACCACACTGTAGATATATACCAGTAAACTGAAATTTGTGTATGGAAATAATTTTAAAGAAGAATTTGAAGCCTGCTGCTTCTACTCCTAGCATATCTGAACAAGAATAAATGCATGGACAAATATGTTGTAATATCGTCCACATTGGCTGGATTTATATTATTTATTGGGTAAATGATCAAATACAGACCGGCAAGGTAAAATAAATGGTCGGCCAGGCATGAATATATACACGGTGTCTTTTTTATTTTTGAATATCTGTCGTGTAAGTTACAATCGGGCATAGCAAGTGAATGTGTGTTTGTGTCATGAAGAGTTTGTTTAGGATTTTTTTGTCGGGTTGGTGTGGATCGGAAACTCTGATGTAAACATACGGGAGAGACAAACCAGGCTGGGATCTGTCTCCTGCCTCTGCCTCATCTGCCAAGCTCTGTGTGCCTTGTGTCTGCTGGGAGGCTCTGCCTGTCGCCCCAGCATCCTCTCAGAACAGCTTTGTTCGGTTTAATGGGGCCGAAACCGGTTTCAATATTTGGAATCAGTAATGACGCGTTTTTGCTGCCTGGGTAATTTCAATTATTAATTGAAAGTTCTGCTTGGCTACAGAAGTATTTTCAACCTTGGAAAAGAAGAAAATATGGGCAATAAAGCACACCTGCCACTAGAGGTGGAACGTTCAGGTCCAGAAAGTACAAATCCAGACCAAGGTTTTGTTTCAGCCAACCAGCAGAGTAACTCTGTAAATGTGATTCTTTATACTCAACTGATTGGCTGAAAGAAAACCTTGGTCTGGATTTGTACTTTCTGGGCCTGAATTTTCCACCTCTACCTACCACAGCTGGTGATTCCCAGGAACTGTTAAAATCTCCTAACGTGCATTTAGATCCCACCTCTTTGCCGATAGGCTTCTTGAAGAAGACTATCAAAAGAAAAGACCTTCAGCAATTGGGAGGATCTGGAGTTTGCTAGTCGGCATCGACTACCTCCGATTTACGGAAGGTTGAGCTGCTGATTGCTGAGCCTTCAGAGCTGGCAGACCCTCTGAGGTCCTGCTAGCAATATGCTCACCTCTCTATTCTCTATGTTGTCCCTGCAGATTCCTCATGCTGTCACCATGCTGCAGAATTGTCACCTTGCAGAGAAGCCTGCGAGCAGGTAGGCCGTCGGGAAACTCAGGCCCG
>JABFDZ020000037.1:12206909-12224248 GCA_019775955.2 Pollimyrus isidori
GCATCAACATACACACCAAGGTCTTTCTCATAATCAGCTACCTTTATTTCAGTGGAACCCATAAAATATCTGTACTTCATATTTCTGCTCCCTGCATGGAGTACCTTACATTTATCTATGTTAAATTTCATCTGCCAGGTTATTAGCCCAGTCACTAATCAAATCAAGATCCCGTTTTAGCCTCTGTTCCGTTAGTTCAGTATTAGCTACGCCACCCACCTTGGTCTTGTCTACAAACTTAACCAATTTAACTGTACATATTGGTGTCATTGATTGGCTCCAGCTTCCCTGCGACCCAGATGGATAAAGTGGTATGGATAATGGATGGATGGATATTGGTGTCAGTATTGTTAATGTAAATTAGGAATAACAGTGGTCCTAATAGACATTGAGCCCTGGGGTACCCCACTACATAACTACGCTACACACTGGCAATGCATTGGTTTGCTTTCACCAGTATCGCCACAAACACGTGAGTAATGAATTCATCTACGATGTTACGACAGCTACGACATCACAAAGTGACAGGAATATTTTCATTAGCTCCATTATAATCTTATGGGACCACTACCATGTTCGGTCCATTGTTGAGCCAAAACGTCGTCTGTACGATGTAGAGCCAGTGGAATGGGGTTATGTATTGTGTTCCTGGTGACAAAGCGCTGAGGGACCGGGGGACTCACTGACACGTGCCCTGCCCGCAGGGAGATGTGCCAGGACGTCAGTACCAACTGGAGGAGCCAGACCTGGCAGGAATTCGACCAGATGTGCGAGTACAACCCTGTGGAGGCGGAGCTGGTGACCTGCTTGGCTGACATCCGGGAGCCATGTCAGCTGGGCTGCAAGGACCTCACCTACTGCACCAATTTCAACAACAGGTAACCCGATGAGAGCATGCTGCACACACATGAGCTGTACAGAAGCTGCGATGTTGCCGATCACAGCGCCACCTGCTGCACCAGTCGAGATTGCAAGGGAATATTGTTGGGTTGAATCAAACTTGGCATTGTTCATTATATTTTGTCGGTCCCACATTACCATTTTAAAGTGTGCAGTTTTATAGTGCGCTAATCTATGGTGCAGCTTTTAAGGGAGTAGGGGCTAATGGAAATGATGATAACCAATCAAAGCATACCTGCTGGAGGGTGATTGCTGTCCAGCTGAGATGTGCTGCTTGACATTGGGTCATGAAGCCTGAGGGCCTCAGTTTATGCTAGTGATACTAGAGCAGTGTTTCCCAATCCGGTCCTCGGGACAATTCATGTTTTTGCTCCCTCTCAGGTCCCTACTGGGAGCAAATATGTAGACACTTTGGCAAGGATCTGGGTGGAAGCAAAAATGTGGACCAGTTCTGCTCCCCATGGACCGGATTGGGAAATACTGAGCTAGAAATACGTAAACTGGGTAGCATGATTATTTGTATGAGTCCTTGTACTTTCTATGCCAGGAGACTTTGTTTTCCCAACTTTGTCCAGTGCTTGCTTGGCACTACCAGCATGACTGAGGGGCATCGCCTTGCTGTTATTTTGTATACTGTTGTGTATAATGGTGGATTCTTTCTATAAATTCAGCTATTCAGTAAACCTTCTACACTTTTATGCAATAGTGGGAAGCTATCTTAATAAACCGTGGCAGTAAATTAAATGCCTGATTATACAGGCCTATTAATGAGTAGATATTGGTGTACATTCTGCACTCGAGATTTCCATTGGCTGATGTCTTTCTGTGAGTCTTCCAGTCACAAGGTGGAGTCTCCAGCTTTGCAGCTCAACACAGTCTGTATTTGGTATGAATAAGGAGAGGCCTTTGGGTAGTTGGAGAATGACACGTCCACTCGGTAATGGTACCATGTCATTATGAAAAAAAAAACAGGTCCTCATGGGCCCTCCAGAATACTTGTCATTTGCAGCATGTGACTGCAGCAAACTGGGTTGCCCTCCAGTCAAGGAGAGGGCTAGGCGGGCAAGCTGTCATGCTCGGGGAAGCAGGGTCCATTTCAGCATGCCCTTGTGTGGGAGCTGATCAAAGGGTTGAGCAAACATGACACAGTCTGTTGACGTGCACCATGAGGGTAATTTGTATAGTAGAGGGGGGTTTGAGGCAGTGATGGGAATGACCTAGGGAAGTTTAGACAAACCCACGGGGGGCACCCTTTGAAAGCTTAAGAAGGACTGTACAACAAAACAACTCTACATCACACAATGGATGCAACCTGAGACTCAACAGGGTTAAGTTGGCTTTTAGGACCATTTTCACCTCACGTGGTTCTTCAAGGTGGCTACCTCTTTTTTTATGGTCACTCATGTGCTTTCCCAGCCATGCTAGAAGCACAGGCTCAGGTATGAGATCATGCCTGAAGTGACCTTGCCCCGTCTTTCTCTTGTTTGGGTCTCTCGTTTACGCATTTTTTCTCGCCTTTATCCGTCTGTGTTCTTCTCTCTCTTGATTTGTTTATATGGAGTTTATATGGATGCTGTTTATGCATCAGCTTAATTAACATTAAAATAAATTTCCCCGATTTACTTTACGCAAATCAAGAGTGCGGCTTTGATCAGCGACACGTCTGGACCCTCAAAGAGTGCTCGCAGAGGGCCTGGAAACAGTCCGGAGACTCGTCCTTTGTTTTCACTGGAAGATGCCTTTGAACCCCTATTTATATGATGGGATGGCTGTTTCCACTGGGAGTTCAGACAAACAAACGCTGACTCCGATCTGCCTTTGAAGAGCTCTTGGGGAAGGTCGTCCCAACTGCCGCTTCTGGAGGGTTCAAAGCCATAACTGGGGTGTCTTTACCGGCGGCTGCAGAGTGGAGCCCAAATGGGCCCAGGGTACCAATAGCTACGTTCTTCCGGAGGGGGGGGGTCACCTCGCCGAAGGGTGTTGTGGACCTATCCTGACCGTAATAACAGCGGGGATTTACACCACCCCTTGCCTGCCCCCTAGCTGAACAAATAAATTCCACAACCTGCTGCTTTTGTTGACGTAAAGGTGGTGCAGGGTGTTTTTCCACATTCCACACACTGGGGGGTGGCACAGTCTCAGGTCAATTCTGGTCCGTCACTTTGGAGATCAGTGTCCGATTCTCAGAGAGGAAATCTCTAGGAGCATGCTGAGAATTCCAACAGATAGAATTGAGTTATGGTCCAATGATGCCCAAGTTCTGGGGCAACTTGTATCCCCCTAATGATCCAGAATCTCTGTGGTAGCTCTAGGAAAACTCTTGTTACATGGCCAAATGGCCTCACGGTTTTACCAATGTCCTCTGACTGGCAATGCCTTTGTTTTTTGTCACAATCTCATTCATTTGATAGAAAAACAATATATGAATAAGTTTAAGGCAAAGGAAAATGTCTGGTAATCTGATTAGGACCAAAACCTATCCATCGCCTTAACAGTGGTGAGGAGGTCATGGCTGGGAGCTTACTGAAAGGGTCTGTTCTTTATGGACTGACGAGTAACTTCCTAGTTGACCAGAGCCAGAGTTTTACATGGCACAGATGTTGCAGTTAGCCGCTGGGAAATCGGCATCTGACCACACCAACCTCGGACTGGAAATACCCCTCCACCCGCGAGCTGGGCCACACTGGATGGCTATGAAAGGCCAAGACTCTCTGGAATCATTATGAAAACAGCGCCTGGCGCTCCAGGTTCCTGGAGAACCCTGCTTCCGTGCTGGGCATGCAACTGCGGCTTGGCTGCTTTAAGGGAGGGCAAACGGCCCCGGAGGAGATGCACTATTCGGGAGGAGCCGCTTCTGGGCTTATGTAAAAACAAATGGAGCGTGTTTCACAGCCTCTTTTGGAGCTGTTGGTCGGGATGCTGGATGTGAACTGCTGGACCTTTGGGTGTGGGTCCTTGAGGGCCAGCTATCCTTAACACCATTGCCTCCATTCCTCCCCCTCCTGGCAGGCCAACGGAACTGTTCCGCAGCTGCAACGCCCAGTCCGACCAGGGGGCAATGAACGACATCAAGCTGTGGTCCAACGGCACCATCCACATGCCCTTTATGAGCATCCCGGTGCTGGACATCAGGCGGTGCCGGCCCGAAATGTGGAAGGCGGTGGCCTGTTCGCTGCAGATCAAACCCTGCTACAGCAAATCACATGGTAGCATCATCTGCAGGTGAGACACGCCCCCTCCCAGCCCTGACCAATCGTGTGGTTTGGAGGCCTCCCAATCCCCCGCCCCCCCCCCATTGTTTTTCCTTTACAGGGTTTCCTGAGAATTGCCCCCAATTGCCACGTGTTCTGATCTTTCCTCAGCTCTCATTTTAATGCCGTCCAGATTCGTCAAATATCCGGTGGAGGCCCATTAAATGTTCAAATAGTTTTTCTAGCCTAATGAGGATAATTAATCGACTTAAGCTGGGTATGGAGTCTACGTTCAACCTTTAAAAAGAAAAAAACCTGAACCACAGGGTTCCTTTGTTGTGTCCTTTAAACATCATGGATGCCATTTGTAAACACAGGGAAAAAGACCAGAGGTTGGCCAAACCCAGTACGTTCTAGTCCCGCTGCCTCTGGTTTTAAGTCGTTATGCATGGATCTGTGGTTTTATCCCCCTCCCTGTAATTACAGGGCTGCAGAGGGGCCGGATGAAAACATAAAAACTACAGTAAACCACCTGTGCTGGTGCTACACACTGATGGATTCTGATTTTTATAACTCTACATTGTAGTCCACATTACACTGATTCAGGATGCTATTGGAAGGAAATTGATTTAGTTTAGGATTTACAGAGACATGCCTTAATCTAGCCGGCATGCTCTCGTGTCCCATGTGATAATTATCTGTCTTAATTTGGTATGTAGGTCTGTGGGTAAGGACCTCTGATTGGATAGTCATTGGTTCAGATCCCATGGCTGGCGGAGTGATGTTCCTGTTAACCCTTAACCCCAAAGGCAATGTTTAGCCTTGAGCAAAGGAGACTAAGTGGGAGCATGATCTAGGTACTGTATATAGGCTTCTAACAGGTCTGGATGCTGTTCAGCCAAATGGCTACTTCAATATTAGTTTAAATACTAGAAATTATAGCCATATGTGGAAATTAGCGGGAGAACATTTTAAAATGAATTTGAGGAAGCACTTCTTTACACAGCGTGTACTTAGAGTATGGAATAGTCTTCCTGATAAAGCTAAAACCCTGGGTTCCTTTAAATCTAGATAAGATTTTAACAACTCTGAGATAATAGATATGTTCTCCCCAAACGAGGTTGATGGGGTTAATGGCCTCCTCTCGTTTGTAAATTTCTTGTGTTCTTATATCTCCAGGTACATTGTCTTACACTGATCTCTGATCCTCACTTGTTCACACAAGTTATGTTAATAAATGGCTTCTAACACCCAAGATGTAGAGTAAGTAAACTTTATTCATTATGTACCTTTCGCAGACAAAACGGTCACAACGCACTGCACAAAACTAAAATGCAGAAAAGACATAAAACAAAACAGAGGAAACATATAAAATCTATTAAAAATAGGTAATACATAATAAAATATGATTCCACAGTATCACATTTTCCCAGTGTAGAGCACTGCACTACCAAAACAAAGAGTGTGGGCTCAAATCCCAGAATCACAAGACAAGGGACGTGAGGTCAAACTGTCGGTTGTGCCAATGGATGGTACACAGGTTTCCCCTGATGTTGAGAGGAATGGGAACTGTATCTCAGACATGGGGAAGATGTAAATTTCGGGACACATCATCAGTAGTATGCCTTTGGACCATAAGGTGTTTTGGCCTTTCAACACTAGACACCCTCATCAAAGGTGGCCGGCTACAGGGTGATGTCCCGTGCCAACCATGAAAATTGCCTTGATGCTTATCCAGTACAGTTCACCAGACTATGCAAGGAAGGGGCGTCTTCTTCCCTAAGTCAAGCCTCGAGCTGACCTCATACCTTGTTCCCCTCTTCCTGGAGGGTTCTGACTAGGGTTCTTTGAGTTGGGGGTGAGGATTAGTGAGCGGGTCATGTTGATGTTCTATGAGCTCAGCAAGGGTCCTTCTGCTTGAACCATATCCACTGGCTGCTTCTTTCAGCCGCTTCAGAGATTGATTCAAGAGAGAATACCTTTAAAAAGTGTCATTTGTCATGATGACCAAATGAAGCTTCAAACATCACTTGCTTTATTTTCTGACCCCACTAGAAGTGACGCCACTTCATAAAAGTGCACAATGCCCCAAAGCAAATGAAGAGCTCCATTTGGTCAGGAAGAAAAAAACAGCAAATGATCCACGAAGCTTCATTTCCCATCACTAGTAATTTTGAGGGTCACTTTTGATTCAGTTCATAGTACCTGCCACTCACTTCTTTTAGCAAATAGTGCTTGTGTATTACTTGTGAGACAATGTAAACACTATTCCGGTGATATATCGGATCACTGCATCTCTAAAATGAAGATAACATCCGCTTTGCCTCCTGCCGTTTTGCGGATGGGAATACTTTTCTACTTAATTACCTGGACACTAATTCGTTCTCCACCCACCTTGGAAAAGCAGCAACATTTTCTTGGCTTGCGGGTCAACCGATTTGAAGTCACTGAGTTGTAGCATACATGAAACCATTCATACTTTGTTTAGCTTCTGTAAACAAAAGATGTCTAAATACTGTCAGATTTGGAGAGTGACTGTGATTATTGTAAAACAGACGTGCTTATCTGGATGGCACAAATCCTTTCCTAGTGTGTGTGTGTCTCTGCTCTGGCCAAATGTGCAGTTTTCCCTCCCTCTAATGTTTTTAATATGTTATAATGTTATAATTTTAACAGGATCACATTCTGATGCCGTGGCTGGAATCCCAGCTGGTTTCCTTGAATAGGCTGTATCGCAAAAAAAAGACTAAACAAAAACACATGCGGGACAAGATGTTAAATGAAACGCCGCGATGGCAAGTAAATTTAAACAGATCTCTGACGATTTCTGCTAGGAGCTGGCGACTGCTAATTACAGTCATCCTTCAGACGCAAAAGGAGGTCTTTGCTTTGACTGCACTTACAGCTGCGTGACAATTTGATGCCACAGCCATTACATAATAAATCAGATGTTTTTCCCCCTCATTGAGGGGGAAACTGAGTGAAGAACAACCGTTCAGACAGAGAAGAAAAAGATCGAATGTAAACGCAGTCAGCGGTTGATGTCCTGCTCGGGCCCTTATTAAAATCAATCAAGTGATGTCAATGGGTCCCTCTGACATCTTGCCCTCCAGGTCAGACTGTGTGGATATTCTGACCCAGTGTGGCGACCGCCGGCGGTTCCGGGAGGGACAGACTCCGGAACGCATCTGCGACTTGCTGTCGCCCACTGACGACCCTGAGCGCTGCATCCCACTGGAGAGATACCTCAGTGAGTTTGTATCGAGCTACGGTCCCCCGGGAAGCCGCTCAGGAAAATGCCCACGGCAATTCAGACTCATGCAGTTCGGCCCCAAAAGCTAACCGATCGTTAAGCCAAAATTGCTCAGTTAGTTAGTGATCTCCAGCTCCTGTCCTGGAGAATAAAATACCAGGAACACACTGATGTGCCACATCAGAAGCCAGATAGGATAGTACCGTTCCCGGTTACCAGGTACGGGAGACCCTAGATTTAAATAATGAGAACTACCTTTTACCAGGTCATTAATATCTAATGTTTACTTTTTGGGTAACACTTCCTGATGGGACATGCATTTTGGGTTCAGATACGCATATAAAAGGCTGGTGGGTAGTAGTATCCCATAATCAGAGGTGGATAGTTTAGGTTCAGAAAGTAAAAATCAGGCCATGATTTTGTTTCAACACGCAAGTTGAGCACTCTGTGACTGACTCTTTAAATGTAACTGGTTGGTTGAAACAGGTTCTTGGTCTGGATTTTTCCTGTCTGGACCGGAACTATCTGCCTCTGCCCATAATGACCGGATTCATAATCACCATTATTCCAGATTTTGACTTTGATGTATTTTCGTTTAGTGACCGTGTTCCGTTCCAGCAACCAGGTCATTTAGTGAAATAGTCGTTAAGTGAAGTAACTGTTCTTCGCACTGCAGAGACTGCTGGTTGCTGCTGTCTTTTGCCGACGAAATTCTCATAAAGTTACACCAGCGTTACTCTTTCTGGGTTATACGTTGTTGTCAGGTGTACAAAAAAAATGTTCACATTTGCTAAAATAATTGTTTTTTATTACTGTTGCATTTGCGAATTGTCGCTAACCGAGGTAGCTAAACAAGGAGAGGGTGTAAAAATACCGGGAAAAACGCAGACAAAGATCGGTGTTGCCTAAGGACGGGTGTATTGCCACCTTGCAGGCCCCAGTACGCTGAAGGACGTTATGGAGGAGGTCCTACACCCCTGCAACCCAAACCCCTGCCCCCTCAACCAGCTGTGCGAAGTTAACAGGAAGGGCTGCCACCCAGGCCAGGAGTGCCTGCCTTACCTCTGCGTGCCAGGTGCCTCTCCTATGCCGGTCCAGCTTTCATCCCAGGGAGGAAGAACATGGTCTTCAAGGAAATACGAGTCAGATGTTCGATTATCTAAACTCTCAAAAAAAACCCTGAGGGGGCTAGTGCATGAATTTCACAAAGAACATCTGAGATATAATATTCACATTTAACAAGAAACAAATATGTTAGTTGTATTGGCATGTTTATTTTCATCACTTGAAATGATTTTTTTGCTCATCGTTGTCCACAGTACGAAGTGTGTCGAATGTAATAGGCTTTTTTGCAACCGTCAGACCCATCCTGCACTTCTGCATATGAACATACTGTAAAATTAATCTGTTTTTTATGCTTTTAATATATTTTGAACCATTCAGGCTACGTTCACACTGCCATGCCGAAGTGACTGAAATCAGATTTTCTGCCTTAATGTGACGCAAATCTGATCTTTTCAAATCGGATTTGTGTCACTTTCATATGTGGTACTAAATCTGATATGTATCCAATTCGTGAACGTTCATATCGGAATTCATGTGGCTTTTTGCTTATACAGATGCGCTGACATCAGCCTGCACCGGCAGCGCAGGAAGGTAAAAATGGAGGAGAGCTGTGATAACAGTCAGTGGAAGGATGGAGAAGTTGGGGATTTAATTGATATTTGGGGAAGTGAATCTGTTCCCGCTAAACTGGAAGGAACATATCGTAATAGAGTAATATTTCAAATAATTGCCAAAGAAATGGCACAGCGCGGATACGAACGTGGCTACAATGCCAAAAAAATAAAGAGCCTGAAGTCAAAGTTTAATGAGGCAAAAGACTCGAATCAGCGCAGCGATCATGGCCGCATAATGTGCCAATTTTACCACCAGCTTTTTTCCCGGGTAAAAGCGTATCAATGTGCGCATGCGTGACGTTTCGGAGGAGGGATGCGTTTACAACTTCGCATTACAGTCAGATACTGATCACTTGCACTTATGAATGTGAACCGTGAAGACAGACAAATCCGATCTGAGGAAAAAATCGGAAGTGAACGATGTGGCTGGCAGTGTGAACGCAGCCTTATACTTGTGCCGTACAGTATATCTCGTTCAGTGCTGCAGGTCAGTATAACTGTGCTGGAAAGGTCAGGATAATCTTGCGTGCCTCTGTGTCTGACACCTGTGCTGCTGCGACCTACACGCCACCCCAATGTCTTGGCGTCCCTTTTCTGACTCCCTAAACATCTGCGTGGTCCCTGCCTCCGCAGGCTGCAAGCTGTGTGAGGGCTCAGAGTTCCTGGTGCACATGGAGACGCTGATCCAGGTACCGTCGCTCAACGGCCAGGCCGGCTGCTACGAACTCTGCATCTGTGGGCAGAACGGCCGCCTGGAGAGCTGCATGGAGATGCCCTGTGTGGACACTTCCAGAAGCTGCATCGTGGGAGGCCAGAGAAAAAGTGGGCCCCCCCACTCGCCGGCACCCCCTGCATGCCGCACCACAGTGATTCGTCTCGAACCTAAGGACCACAAATCCCCACAGAAGTGTGTTTATCAGTCTTTGGGGGTTACCGTCTGAAACTTGAAGCTCATAAAGCACATTTAACACGTGCTTACTGGATCACTTGACAAAATCATGGACTCCCCTTGGTCTGGTGAGCTAACGCTAAGACCAATCAGCTAACGGTAATAGCAGTTAGCAGAAATCGGGTGTAGTGCGAATAGCAGCTAGTGCTAATAGCACTTATAAGGAGTGTACCTAAAATCGCTCCACAAGAACAGTGCTGCATCTAGCCAAACCATTCCAGCTGGGGCTATATTTGGTGTTTGGGACTTCAGTGAGGAGTGTTTTGTAGCAGGCACATGGACCAAAAACTCCTCCCCACACACACCATCCTTTATAACAGTTTTGCACACAAGCACTAAATTTAAAACGAAAAAGAAGCAACCGCGCTTTGGCATTTCCTTCCTGCGGTGATTTTATGGTGCCCCCACAGCAGCCGTCACCGGGGGCAGCCCTTTGCTGCTTGTTTAGCGCTGGTGTACATGTGTGTGCGTGTGCTGCCAGGCAGCAGGAATCCAGCGGGAGGGAACATTGGCCTTTTGTTAAACTGCGCCACCTAATGGCCAAATCTCAGAGTAACTTTTTTTGAAAAAAACCTATTCAGTCAACAAAAATTTTTTTTCTTTTTTTTTTTGAGTGGGGGGCTAATGCGCAGATGCAATAGGGGGTGTCTTCATGCACAGGATCACCTGGGTGGAGGAACCTTGTTTAATAAAATTCGGAGTTGCCCGCCCTCCTGTATTCTATGCGGTCGTCCTGTATTGAAAGATAAAATATGACTAATCTCACATTTTTGCTTCCAGACTGACCCCCCGCCTACAAACCAGTTTTGTAAAATCTTACCATTGGGGAACACCCCCAAAACTGTAACATTTTATCATGACTCAGCCAAAGAGTCAACAACAACCTCGGACCATGTAAATGCACCTCTGGATGTAAGGCTGTATTTTTAATGTCTAACGGACACCCGTCTTCGCCAACAGACCACGGGACGTCCTTCATGGTGGACTGTCAGCCGTGTTCCTGCTATGCTGGGGAGGTCGTCTGCTCCAGGCGGCAGTGCCTCGGGGCAGACACCTCCGAGGACGAGCGGCGGCGCTTCACAGGTGGGGGCTCGGTCTGCCTCTACATATGTAGTTGAACGTAGGGAAAAATATATGTGCATAACTTACTGTTTCAATGTGTTTGAATGCCTGCTCTGTGTGGATTGGCATCCCATCCAGGGTGTCCCCTGCCTACTGCCTTCTGCTGTCTGGGACAGGCTCCAGCTCCCCATATTGGATAAGCGGCTGCAAAAGCGTATAATTATAATATTTATTGCTATATAATTACATGTACTTCAGTGGAGTATGTCAATATACCACTGCTAATGGAAACCTTTTGGGGCTGAGAATCTGAGCCTTTACATCCAATAATGCGCTTCACGCGTCATCTGCAAACCTCTTCACCCGTTCATGTCCCTTCCTTGTCAGAGCTGTGTCTTCTGTGTGTTTTGGTCCTCCAAACACAAGGGGGCCCCATCAACTGAGCTAACTGCGGCCCCAACCCCCCCACAGGCCTCCCGTGCCACTGTCCCGACCAGTTTGTGCCGGTGTGTGCCTGGAACGGCCGCACGTACCCCAGCGCCTGCGTGGCACGGTGCGTGGGCCTTCAGGACAGTCAGTTCCAGTTCGGCTCCTGCCGGGACCATTGGCCCTGCTCCCCGAACCCCTGCCCAAAGAACCAGAGGTGAGGGGCTTCTCAAACCGTAACGCGAGGCAGACCAGAAGGGTCGCCTGACCGATAAGGTAGTGTGCAGTCTGTTTGGAGGCTGTTGCAACCTTTAAACAAAGTACTCAACCTGAGCTATGTTTAAAGAAATCCAGTTGTATAAATGGGTAGGAAATTGTTAGCACAGAAAAAAGAGTGTCAGCCAGAGAGGTCAAGGCGATGAAAGCCTGTGTGTGACAGAGCTGCCAGGCAGGGGGAAGCACAGGGGGCTTATGATCCTACTGTGTCACCTGCACAGGGCCTTTGCCTTATGTGTGCTCTGCTGATGAGGTGATCCTGTCATGGCTAATTTGTCTCAGCAGTGTATGAGGTTGTTTGTTCACATCAAACCCTGGTGAGTTTTGCGCGGTGTGCTGGTCATCATTAAATACCCCCCCCCCCAGATCTGTCGCTCAGTGCCGCGAGCTCTCATGGAGTAATTTCCCGCCGTGTTTTTCGTTTAGGTTTTTAACTAGCCTGAAGCAGAAAACCCCCCTGGCTTTCTTTTGAACTGGGGATGACTAGTGTAGGGGCTATAGCCTAGGGCCCCAGCAAATATCAGGGGGCCCTGCATGGCAAAATCAGGGGCCCCACTTTGGGAAAGAAGGAACAGATACTTAAATCAGCAACACCCGAGTCTCCATGCTGATGTGAACCTAGGGCCCCCAGATGAACGTGAATGTGCTCCAGGAGACAGGGTGTCACCCCTCCACGCGTGTTCTTTTACACGGATGCACTCGTGAACGGGGCTAGCCCAGTGTGAGGCAGGGGTCTGAACAGAGAATTCCCCTATGTGTCCAAACACAAGGCCTTTTTGGGGATGATTTGGTACCAGAAGAAGCAAAACGAACGATCCGCATCCCTCGCAAGACGCCATTACTTGGGACTCTGTGTTGTTGCCGTCGGGTGAAATGTCTCTGCTTTACAAAATTGGAAACGTGCTTTATGTTTACCGTGGCTAAATTTCCAAAGGCAGGTTTTTTTTGGGTCATGGCCAACATTTGTTGTTCCATAAACAAGCCTGTTAAAAGTGAGATCTTTTAATAAGGGCCCTGGATGTGTGTGTGTGTGTGTGTATACGCATGCACACTATGGTTTACAGCTGTTGTCTTTGATCTTAATTTACAATAATGAATACAATTAGGTAACTGTTTCATCATGTCGCAAGCTTGCTTTTAGTGTGCCGTCGCGAGTAGAAGAGAGGTGATTTCTGGTTTATGTTCACAGAATTAATTAGCATGATATTATATAGGATGTGAGGCAAGGAGTGACCTTGAATCTGTCCTTTAGGTTATTAATCTTTCTTCCAGTGAAATAAGTATTTACACTTCTTCTCTAAGAGACGTACAGGTCTGGAGGTTAACGCAGTTCTTCAGAAAAAAACGAGATATATATATATATATTTTGCAGCAAATGACTCAAATTAAAAACTCTGTAATGAGGCTGTCCTTTAAATCCCGGGTGCTTTGCCTTGTCTCCTGCCTGCTTTTAAATCCTGTCATTATGCTGCGTTAGGTAAAAGCAGCTCTCCCAGATGGCACAGTAATCTGTGTTTTTTTTTTCCGTCCTTATTGCTTGTTCCCTGGTGTACGGAATTCAAGGCTGAGTGCAGATTTCCTGATGGCGTGTCGCTGGCTTTCTCGCCTCAGATGTATCCCGAAACGGAGGGTGTGCCTCTCCAACATCACCGAGTACCCCTGCAGGCAGCACGAGTGCGTCAGCACCTCGCTCAGCTGCGATAAGACCCAGCTGGACCCCGCGTGCGATGCCGCCAACGTGGAGCACTCTAACCTCTGCCTTCTCTACCAAAGAGGGAAGACCCCAGCTTACATGGGCCACTGCCAGGTACACCCATCACCACTGGTGACTCTACATGTCAGGTGACCAGCTAGAAGTTTCAGTGCCTGCCGTCGTGGGTGGGATACCCTGATGGCAGGAGTGTGTTTTCTGTGGCTTAAGTTATAGTTGGCCAGTTTGGGACCAGTCTTAGACCTTCAGTGTTCAGTGTGATGATTAGTGAATCCGGTTACACATGGGCTTCAGGTCCCAGGGACCGCTGCTCCTCATGGGCTTCAAGCTTCATTGACTGCTGATCCTCATGGGCTTTAATAACTGCTGTTCCTCATGAGCCTCAAACTTGAATGACCACTGTTCCTAATGGGCTTCAAGTTTCAATGACCATTGTTCCTCATGTGCTTCAATAACCGCTGTTCCTCATGGGCCTCAATAACCGCTGTTCCTCATGAGCTGCAGTAACAACTGTTCCTCATGGATTTTACTGATTGATGTTTCTCATGATCTTCAAAGACCACTGTTCCTAATGGGCTTCGCTGACCGCTATTCTTCATGAGTTGCAAGCTTCAATGACCACTGTTCTTCATGGGCTTGACTTGGTGACTGCTGTTTCTCACGAACTTCACTGACTGCCATTCCTCATGAGCTTCACTGACTGCTGTTCCTCATGTACTTTACTAACTTCTGTTCCTCATGTGCTTCAATGGCTGCTGTTCCTCATGTGCTGCACTGACTGCTGATGCTCATGTGCTTCACTGACTGCTGTTCCTCATGTGCTTCACTAACTGCTGTTCCTCATGTGCTTCAATGGCTACTGTTCCTCATGTGCTTCACTGACTGCTGATCCTCATGTGCTTCACTGACTGCTGATCCTCATGTGCTTCACTGACTGCTGTTCCTCATGAGCTTCAATGGCTGCTGTTCCTCATGTGCTTCAATGGCTGCTCTTCCTCATGTGCTTTACTATCTGCTGTTCTTCATGTGCTTCACAGACTGCTGTTTCCTCTGGGCTTCAGTGACGACTGTTCCTTATGTGCTTCAGTGACTGCTAGCGTACTTTAGACAAAGCTGAAGTAGCATCTTCAAGTTTCACGCTCCATTGATTTTTTTCTTTCATATCCACATTTCAGAAGCCACTCTGATTCCTGATATGTTTGTTGTGAGGTGCAGAATAGGCTGCTTTTGCATGCAGTGGCATGAGCTCTGTGGAATGTCTTTGGCACAGGTGGGTTACTTTCACCGTTTATCTTGCAGCTTCGATTAAAAAAAAAAATGACCACCTCCTGTGTTTACATGATCTCACCAGTAAAAGAAGGATACTAGACATTCTTGTGGGTAATGAGTGGCAAGAGAGGTTAGAGGCAAGAGAAGTGAGGAGAGAGATGCAAAAACATCACGCCCTGATTTAAGTTTAATCTCCCTTAAACAAACCAATTAGCCGCACAGGGCTGAAGCCCCTTCTCCTAACTAAGGTAACAAGACTTTGAGGAAACATCAGCACAAAACACCTGCTCCCTCCAGTTCCAAGTCCGTGTGTATAATTGCATCTCAGCCTCGCCTTTTAAAATGAACATCGGCATCCGTCAGACACACCTCTTCGACGATGCTTGTTCGTGTTACAGTGGCTAATATGCTGATCCGTTAGGTGCATCTTCACCCTGCTACCTGCTTGAACTTCTTTACCAGCCTCTCCTGTCTGTGTCTTTTTGGCTGAGTGACTCCAGGATCACCAGATTTGTTATCATTTGGGGTAGCCGTTGTTTGGGGTAGCTGTCATTTGGGTTAGCTATTGTTTGGAGTAATTATTGTTTAGCGTAGCTTTCATTTGGAGTTGCTGTCATTTGGGGTACCTATTGTTTGGGGTAGCTGTCATTTGGGTTAGATGTTGTTGGGAGTAGCTATCATTTGGAATGGCTTTTATTTTGGGTGGCCATCATTTTGGATACCCTTCATTTAACATAGGTATGTTTTGGGACATCGTTTGGGGGAGCTGTTGTTTTTGCTAACTATTGTTTGGTGTACTGATTGTTTGGAATATCTATCAGTAGGGGTATCTTTCATTTGGAATAGCTATTGTTTGGAGTAGTTATTGTTTAAGGTAGCTTTCAATTAGAGTTGCTATCGTTTGAGATAACTATTGTTTGGGGTAGCTGTCATTTGGGATAGGTGTTGTTTGGAATAGCTCTCATTCTGGGTGGCCATCATTTGGGATACCCTTTGTTTTTAGGTAGCTTTCTTTTGGAGTAGCTATTGTTTGGGGCAGCTATCATTCTGGAGGAGCTGTTGTTTTAGGTAGCTGTTGTTTGGGGTGGCTAATGTTTGGAGTCGTTATCATTTCGAGAAGCTATATTTTGGGGTAGATAAAGTTTCATTCCACTTAGTTGTTGTTGCTGCGCTCTGCTTGCTCTGAGAAACACACAAATTGGAAATGTCTGATTTCAGAAGACCTCTGAAGGCAGACCACCCATTAAACACTGTTTCTGCTGTCATGTTACCGGATGAACGGGAATTCTGCAGAGATCTTTGTGCCAAATTAGGGCCAAATTAGGAAGAGGAAACCCTGCTCCCTTTTCAAAATGGTCCTCAAAAAGCCCCCCCCCCCCATGAAAATGGGCCACAGGAGGAGTAGGGAGGGTGTACAGGGGTGAGGCTTAACCACAGGGTGGCACCTGTGTACCCTGCAGGAGGCCTGCAGGCTCTCGCATCCTGTTTGCGGGCACAGCGGCGAGACCTACAACACGGTGTGTGAGGCCTACTCGGACCGCGTCGCCGTTGACTACCATGGGCGCTGCCATGCCGTGGGCACCGTGTCTGAGTTCTCCTCCGACTCCGGCTGCGGTGCCGTGCGCTGCCCCCCCCTCTCCACCATGGACTGCAATCCGGTCACCCCCCCTGGCAAGTATACCCCGACCCCTTGTGTCATTAAGAATGCAGAGATGGTCACCTACAAATCATTTAACACATACCAATAAAACTTTACTAATAAAAACCTGAATTATATCCATGTTTCCTAAAATGCTATAGCAGACCTACCGCAAACAGACTAGTGGACTTGACTATACGCCCCCCCTTGTTCCGATGATTCTGTGGTCCGTGCCCCGCCCCCTTCATGTGTCACTCACACTCACAAATAATAATATATTTTCAAAATGTCAGAGGCTCATATTAAACAAAAGGCCAGTATTTGCACATTAAATGCTGGTTTAATTGATCTGGAACCAACTGTGGGTCATTTCCAGATGTCTAGTGTTTGGATAAGTTTTATATAACATACTAGGGTTTTGTGGGATTATTTTACACAAAACCTGAGGATCCTTGGTCTCTGTTCTGGGAGGCAGTGACCATAATGCCTTGTTTTCACAGGGGCCTGCTGTCCACTTTGTGCCGGAATGCTGAGGATCGTGGTCAATGCCGGCCAGATGGACGTCTTCGCGAAGGTGAGGGAACGTGCCACACTGAATTCTACATAACGGAGCTTTGTAGAATTACCTGAACACGCCGTCATTGTTTAACTGACGTGCAAACAGTGCGCACATGACCGGGCAGGAGTAGGAGACGATAGGTAATGATGTAACCAGGGCTTGAGTTGTCATGCACATGGATGCCTCCCCCCCCATATAGGAAACATACCACCTTTACCCCCACCTCCTGCCTTAATTGTTCTGTTTAATTCCAATTACAGAAAGTCAAGTGTGCCGGCTATGTCAGGTGGATTCTGATCCTAAATGCAATGTATTCCGTGTTATGTGATCACCCCCTGTCCCTCAAAAAGAAACAACGATTTGGCGGGGGGGGGGGGGGGGGGGGGGGGGGGGGGGGGGGGGGGGGGGGGGGGGGGGGGGGGGGG
>JABFDZ020000037.1:12224348-12238959 GCA_019775955.2 Pollimyrus isidori
GAAAATCCATTAATACAAATCGCGGAGTATTAAAGAAGAAGCCTGGGGTTTTTGGTTCTCCTACACATGGTAATGTTCCGCTACCGTCTTTGGGTGAATCTCAATTTGCGAACTTGACCGCACTTGTGTTCTCGTGTGCGTCATCTTCTATTGCCGACGCCCAGTTCCAATACTCAAGAACAGTACTACAGAGGGTGATGAAAATACCTGGACGGTCCAAATATTAACGATACGTCAGTTCCATCCTCCCCAAAACAAAAACAAATCCCTCGATTTAGTTCAGCCCGAGTTCGTTCTTGGAAAGCAAGACCGGTCCTACCAAGACCACAAGTAATTTGTGTATTGAAATTCACCCTTTATTTTGAGGCCCTGTTTAATCCTGTGACGCATAGCAGAGTTTGCCGCTACAGTTTCTCCTGTCTGTCAGAATCAAATCTGTTGGTAAAAAAGGTGCCCACTAGAGGGCAGTGTGGTGCTTCCACTCTTGACACAATACAGCCCCAGGGGACACACAGGTGCACAAGATTGATTATCCACTTGAACAGTATTTGAGCAAAAATGAATCATATTTGCCTGTTTTTGTGGTGGGATGAGAGCCTGATTGATTCACCCACCCACGGTACAGTAAAATAAGTAAATGAGAGAATTCTGAGGAGGCTTTCAACCTGAGGTAATCCTTTGTGAAGCACACCCTCGGCTAATTCTGATGTTTGTATAAACACTCAACAAATATTTCCGCTACATTATTGCAAGCTTCCGGAATGTCCCCTGTCTAAATAACCGTGCCATGGCGCAGTTGTTGACGTGACTGCGGCCCTCTGCGTTGCAGCTGGCCGACAAGCAGCCGGTGACCGTGCACGACATCCTGCGTATCCTGAGGCTTCACATCTCCGTCCCACAGTGCGACGTCTTCGGCTACCTGAGCATCGACTCAGAGATCGTGATCCTCATAGTGCCTGTGGACCAGCAGCCTACTCCCCTGCAGGTGGGGGGGGGGGGTTGGGCGGCCCGTTTTTATAATTGCATTTAATTATTTAGCAGGTACTTCTATCCAAAGCTAAGTATAACTCAGAAATCAGGGTCAGACCGTCCCTGGAGCGTCTGTGGGACTCAAGCCACCAACCTTCTGATCACATATACGGCATCCTAACCCCGCTGAAACCCACCACCACCTTCCTTGCTAGTTTTTGGTTCCTCTCCTCTATTGCCTTCTGACTTTTTCTTCCCACCTTCCCTTTTTTCCTGCTCCATGTCCCTTTCTGTACAGATAATGTAGTAATGGATTTCCACACACCCTGTTGACTTTGTTGTGAATGGCGCTATATAAAAACAAATTGAATTGAATATGTTCACTGCTGCCTAAGAGACACTTGCATTAAAGTGCTTTATCCATCAATGCAGTGGGCATTTTAAAAGTAAAGTCAATGTTCACAGCTTGCACCTACACTTGGGTTTGGACCCAAAACCCAGCCACTTAATCCAGGCCTTACAGCACTGGCCCCTCTCAGCTACTGCATTGAGTGCAAACATCGTCCTGATGGATAACTGCCTATTCTTTACCACTGCTTACGTTACATTATGTAACCATCACATTACTGTGCCACGCATAGTAGTACTGGTGCATCATGGGAACGTCACTCCTGTATCTGACTTTAGGATATACCTTTCTGTCTGAGGTCATTCTCCACTACACGCGTAAACACATCTATTGCAATTGGCTGCAGGAAAATCGTGTTTCTGTGGTGATCCGCCCCACCGGAACTGTGGACATAAACATCTCACCCCCCAGCCTGAGAACTGGAGGAGAAACTGTCCCTCTGTTTATGAAACGTTCCTTCGCACCGCTGTCCATTGGGTGGGTTTATACGAAAGGTTCTGAATGGGCCCAGTTTGTCAGCAGGCCGTTCACATACGAGCGGCATGTGCCACTCCAGTAATCAGAACAAAGACTGAGTCAAACCACCGAAGCAGTCTAATCCATTGACGGCAGCCCCAGTCGATGGACTAGACTGCTTCAGGGCCGAACATGAGATGGTCTGGAGAGCCTGGAATATGAACGGCTGCCAGTTCAATTAGAAAGGCTGACAGTCATTAAGGACAATTAAAGGGAAGGTCTTTGGATGCTGGATTTCAAACATGCTAAACAGACGGCTATCATTTCAACCCACAGTTTAGCGCTAACGACATGCTAATTTCAGGTTTGTATGTGGTTGCTCTGTGTGTAGTTGGGGTGGGTGGGCAGTTGTGTAGCCTCAGATCTCAGGTGTCAGCTGTTAGGTTTGACTACTGCGGGTTCTGTGTAGAGTACCTGGGTACCTGGCTCATTTTCCTCAATAGTTTTTTTCCCCTCTATAATTTCCTCACTAGACCAAATCCAAGTACCCTATTCTGGTGAGAAAAATCGGCAGAATGTCTGGGTGCAGTCTGATTTACTGCAAGTGCTGGAACGACCGACCATGACTTTATAACATCGACCAGAAGCAAGGAACTGATAGAGGGAATTAACACCCCTGGTCACGTGACTGCCTAGATAGCCACACCCTCTCACAGTTATATTACCTTCTCTTGTGTCAATCTAAGATGCAGTTCTCTTCTAGTCTTTACCTGCTTTTGGGGTGGCTCAATATAGAAGGGCTTAATAAATAGAATTGCAAGAAATGTTTAAATGAAGTGTTACTTCTGTGACCGTGACCAGTATTGTGTGATTCATTAAGTGGTGATTTCATCCTCTTCCTTCTAAATGGCCACTTGGGTTCTTTAACTGTAGCTGTTTTTTTTCTCCATCGAGATTAATTAAGATTTTGTTTCCTCGCTCAGCTAAACTCTTGACAGTTCAGACTAGTCAGTTTTCTCTGTGGCCGGCAGGTGGCGCTGTGCTCTGCCAGGCATGTGCCTGAGATGACAGGTCTGTCTCTCCTCTTCATCCCCCCCCCAGATCGAAGCCTGCAGTAAGGAGGCTGAGAAGATCGACTCCCTGATCAACTATGGCAGCCCCTCCCTTATGTCCCACGTACCCCTCTCTGCGTTCCTGACCTCGGAGGTGAAGGTCTCCACCATCAACTCGTCAGGTCTTCCTGCAGCCAGGTCCCAGGCCAGCTGTCTGGTCTTCAGCCTCCTCCTGATGGTGGTCGTGGGCCTTGGAGGCACCTAGCTATCAGCTCTCTATTGCCCCCTACAGTTGGATGCTGAATATGAACCCTGGACAGACTTTCAATCCAGACACGAAGCTCTTCCTTTCCGTGACAATCAGCATCACTCCTAAACTGACTAATCATTGTATGTATAAGGAGCAGCTTGTGCCAGCAGCATCCAAAGGGGTCCGACAGAAAAGGAAATTACTGAATCTCAGTCCTTGTTTTTAAATAACATTGTAGCACTTTGTCGACAAGAGGAACCAAACAGCACTGCCTCTCTGTGGGGAGGTGACGTTTGGGTGATAGACTTACACTTCCACACAGGTACAGCATTCATTCGGGTTTTATATAAAGGTTAGGAACGCTGAACTGGAACGGGGGCGGGCAGAAACGTGAAGCGCGATATTCTAGAAGGAAAAAATGAATCTGTGCTAATCTTTATATGCCATACCAATGAGTTTTTATCTCAGAATGAAGAACTATATATAGTCATGTTCATAGAAGTGAAAAACAGCATTTATCGAATAGACCCAAAGTATATGCTGAATATCTATATAACTTAATGCAGTATTTTTATAATGTTGTTGAGAATCTGAATGGTTATATTTTGAAAAGTGGCTCAAGACTGACGTTCTTGTATCAATGTAACTGTCATTATTCTTGCATGCTGATTTGCGTATCGTGTCGTTCCTTTCAGTCTGTTCTGCCTAAGGTGGCTCCCCTGTCTCACTCTTACCGTTGCCTTTGTCGTGTTTTATGTTGTGTTTGTTTCTTTTTAACGGTCTATTTCCTGTTTTCCGAAATTAAATGCGATCGTGCGGATAATATAGAAACCTGAGCACTTAAACCCAACTGTGTCCGTCTGTCGCGTTACTACATGTAACCGCACGGTCTGCCATAATGTCAAAAATCCATCGAAGTATTTCAAGTACGATATCCGATGTACGTCGAAATGACAGCACTTGCGTACTTGCTGTGTGCAGTCGGATTGTCTGTTGTAGAGGGAGTCTCCTGTGTCACGCCGAATTTGCACTTGATCTTATTTTACTCTCAATTTACACAGTTTCTCCCAGGAAGAAGACGTATGGGAATAAAAGCAGGGGCCTCACAAAAATAGATCTTAAATAGATATTAAGAACTTTTATTGTTGACTGAAAACATCATAGGACAGTGGATGGAATGTGACCATTTTAGCAAATAACTATGCAATATTTTTTTTAAGTATGCAAAGAGTTGACATTATTCTTGCAATTACATATTATGACCACAAGGGGGAAATAAAACAGTATTTTTGTGCACGGTCTCACCAGTCTGCTACTGTGACCTGCAACAGAGACCTACTTCTCAAATAGTCGTATCAGCTGTCCGATTAAACCTCTGCTGGTTCCATTTGATCCACTTTTGATTTACAGACTCAGATGCGCAAATACTTTCTTCTTGTATGCCATGATCCAATGAAAAGCTGTGCACCCTTCTCATGGCTCACTGACGGAAAACAGGAGAGCTGGGTGTGTGGATGCAGGAGTTGTTCGTGGCTGAGCTCTTAACCAGCTGCTGTTGACCTTCTGCCCATGTCCGATACCCTCCTGTTGTGATATGAGGGCCTGCTGTGATATGCTCCCTAGGAAGAGAACCTGTCTATTGAACGGTGATGCCTTTAATTGCACAGTGGCAAAATCACAGGTGGGGGATTGAGTATGATGGCCGGTCTATATTTTTGGGTAACTGGAAATCCTAGGGGTACTGATTTAGGGAGCCAGGCTCTGTTAATCCTTTAGAGTGAAGCCCTAGTTGTCCAGCAACATGGTGACCCTGGCTGCTGCGTTTCACGTTCCAGAGGCCCAGAGCCTTTAAGCTGCTGGGGATCGTTAGCAGGTGGCTGTGACTCTTACTTGTGGCTCATTTACGTGTCCAGGGAAGAGCCGGCAGAAGCAGCCCGGTGATGAGCTCACCTTGGTGTTTTTGGCCGCGATCTGCCCCATAGGGGCCACCCCACCCCAGATAGATGGCCGGAGAGCATCAAGGGATCTGCGCATTAGTGTCCCGGACGTGGCATGCATCAAATGCAATCACAGGTGCCGGACGCCGATGCAGGGAGAGTAATCTGAATGAATGGCTGTGAGAATCCAGTACGCTAAGATTCTGTTAAGGTCAAGGGATTCATGTACTCAGCTTTTTACAGTGTTTGTGGAATTGCAGCCATGGTCTCAATTAACCTTTAAAGGCTGGAGTCATCTGTTGTCCTGACTCTTATTCTGAAGCCACCGGTAAATATAAACCAGCGTCCATGACGTCAAAGCTACCTGTCTGATAGCACAGGCACCTAATCCTGTGGTCGTGAGGGTGGCGGCCACTTCCACAGGCCTCACGCCGGTCAGGAGGACAAAGCTTCCGACACGGGGCCCATCTGCAGCCTTCATGTCCGCTATGATTAGTGAGCAACGCCCCCCCCCCGGGCGCTCGCACCTGTCAGCTGCCCCCACGTCACCCTCGGCGCCTGCTCCTGCTTATATTCTCCACCGTCTCCCCCTCAGGTGCCTCTCTTACCCTCCATGGGCCGCGCCTGGCCCCCTTCTCAATCAGCAGCCACCTTCCTCTCTTTCTGCCATAAACTCGACCCCAGACCAGGCCTTTTGGTCCAGATATTTGCCTCTCACACCTCCCTTTAGTTCTCTTAACGGTTCTATCTAACCGTTCATTTGCCCGATTCCATTCACTCACCCACATTTACCCACTAAATCTCCTTTCTCTTCCTGGACACAGAGCAAACAAGACTAATTCCCATCTCTACGACAAAAAGCATTCCTGACCATTGTGCTCATTCAGTGCCATGTTATGATGATGCGCTGCTTTGGGCTGTCGTCTTCCTCTTAGATAACAAGTCTCCTTCTTTCACATAAACCGAAGAATAACAAGGCAGACACGGGAGAATGCGTCCTTTTCCCTCCGGACTCGAGCAAGCCATGTCCGGCGAATGAAAGCTAAACGTACTCAGCTAACAAAGAGCATATTTTCTGCATGCCTGAATCACTCGCTCGCTTTATGCGTGATTTGAAGCTCATCTAACTTTGCATACAAGTATCGTGAATGCAGCTGAAAGGTCTTCTCTGTGAAGAGGTTTTTCACCCAAGACACAGTATAACCTCCTTACTCCCTAAACAGTATGCAAGGCCATGATGGTATCTCAACAACAAAGAAGCCATATGTCTAAAATCATAGAATATTTTACATTGGATGTTTCCACAAATGTTAGGTTGTCATAATAAAGCATAATAAGACCTTTCGTGGAAGGAGAAGCTGTAATGATTTATGCAGAAAGGACTTGCTTTTTATTGTGCCGTAATTTTATAAATGGCAGGACCTATGCATTTCTATACGTTATAGTATTTCTATGTCTAATTGGCAAATCATCTCTTGTTGTTTCATAACTATGAGAGGGGGGGGGGGGGGGGCTCCCAAGTCCATGATCATTATTATCTTTGTTTCCTTTCCTTTTTGTTTATGAAGTATATAAATACCCAGAGACCTGTCAGATCACATTATATAAAGTCAGCATGGCAGCACCGTGAGTGAATGAAATTACTTATATAGAAGGTAAATAGGTCATGCTTTTGGGCACATGATATTTTGTGAAAGAGCACACTGTCATCGCTGCTAAGATGCTGTCTGAAAACACCCTTGTGTCAAATTAACCGTAACACAAAATGTAATGATAAATGTTTACATCATTTTGAAAACTCATAAATGTCAAATATATCCTATTCAAAACCAATGGTTGAAGCTTCGAAGGCTGTTGTCATAGTATGGATGTATCTATGATGGTGTAATCAGGACTGCAATGGCTTACGCGTGGCACTTTCTGGTTTATGGCTTTTAACATATAATTAACCCAAACCTGTCGTCTCCGAGCACCCCTCCGAGAATGTTTCCCAGAGAGGGGGTGGGGGGGTCCCTGCTGTTGGCTGGGTTCCAGATGGCTGCCTGGGGAGGAGTGGGGATTTCGACAAAGTCACACCAACCAGAAATAGGGTGGGAGATCATTTACCCAGTCATCCGTGATCTGTTTTAGAGAACCCTATTCCAGCATTGGCCAATTTTTCAGCAAAATCAAGGTGCAGAATATAATGTGGCATTAGAGCTATATATTTCGGCCTTTGGGGACATTTTACCCTCGTGTACATAACTACCGCTAAAGCCTACACGCCTGGGAAGGAGGTCAGACAATGGCTCAGTCACTGGTCCCTGTCACAGCATGTAGACTTTGGGGGGAGGGGTGTGGACGGGTCAGAGGTTTTCGGCCTTGGTGGATCTGGAAATAAGTAGCAGAAAAGTCGAATAGGATATAAAACAGGGCAGTTATCTGCCCGCATTATCTCTATCTACACCGTTTTTTACAGTGATGTGCAGTTCCACAGTCCCTTGCGATATTTTTAGTCATTGCAACAGAGATGTTGAAACGCTGCCTGTCGATTGTTTTATTTTACTAGCAATACAGCTATTTTTTACCCACGCGATTGTCCGTTGCATGAAAAGCACTCGCCAAACCCCCAGCGGTCTCTCGACTGCAGTTTTTTGGTTAAGCTTTTGTAGTTGATTGTATGGATAAATGCCAATAGCTGATTTCTTCCTGTATTGCTTCGAAAACGATAAAATGTTCTTGTCGATAGTTCTCTCTAATATGGTAAATCTGTAGATTATTTCAAAAGTATAAACTAACGAGAATTTTTTAAAAGCTTAAATTTGATGCCGGAAGCCGTCATCGGCAAATCTCTGATCTCAGGCATGAGGATAATGGTCGTGAAAAATACCCATGACGGAAATACATTACCTTGGTCATGGATGATATCAAATGTACCTATAGCTTTTTAAAATAAAAGAATATTTACTCACCGCAAAAGACTTTATGTACCAAATTATACGATTTTGCTGCTGTTTGGTATACGTCACCTGAAATATCTTATTTTACATTATATAATATTATACATTATTTTTAAATGAAAAAATACTAATACTAAAAAATACTAATAGTAACGACCGTAAAACAAATGCATCCGAAAAACACTGTGAGTGGGTCCGATAACCTGGGCATTTTAAACTGAAAATAGGATATGTTTACAGTGTGCAAGAAATGATGCGAACTTAAGAGTGTCCTTCATTAACTTCTCGAGTTACGCTTTCCATTTCCAGACAGTACTTATTCCAGCCCGGTGCAGATACACTTTGGTGGATATATAGTTCGCTAGCTACCTAGCAACTGTGGATAAGTTTGGTTTACAGGGGGACCACTGCCAACAAAGTTTGTCTAGCTGACGCGCGTTTAAAAAATCGAACGAGTATTTATTCTTAATATTCAATTTGTAATAATACTAATAAACGATTTACAAGCGATCTAAACGGAAATTCCAGCTCAACTTACTTGCAGCCATACAACGTTCTTCGCACGTCTATAATTATAAAGTTAACAGTAAGTTACGGTTCATATGAAAACACATGCTACCGGAGTGAAACGCTTATTATATTTGTACAGGGGCAAGTTTAGCTGGGCGAGTTTCGAAGCGGGGCTGTTCGATCTGGGCGGGGCAAGGTGGCCGCACTAGCCAATCAGATCGCTCTCTGCTCTTCTCAAGCAAAGACTAGAGAAGTTGTGAGAGGCACAGCTAGTCTAGAGTAAGTGTGAACCACAATGGATGCAGTACCTTGTTCTCTGGTGTTAATGGTCCTGTTCATGGGAAATGGCATTCGGGAAACTCGAGGTAAGCGAAAAGGGGAACTGAGCCGAAAGGGGGATTCTGCTTTCCATCTTGATGACGGGGCGTGATTTCGGATCTTGCGTGGGTTCTCTTGGTCTTTGTTACAAGATGCGTCTGCCCAAAAGATTCCAGTCTTTCCAAAGATGGCGCAGGTCAGAGAGATCTGCACTGTCAGGAATGTTTATTGTTAGGGGAATATCCCTGGGTGGGCGCAAAAAAATCAGTGGCAGAAGATCTAGAAGTCACCCGCACCTAACTGTGCCTTAGCCAAGGCAGTGACGAAAGCGTTATCTACAGTGGCCAATTCATTTGCAACCTGCTGT
The DNA here is from genome assembly GCA_019775955.2 of Pollimyrus isidori. Taxonomy (NCBI): domain Eukaryota; kingdom Metazoa; phylum Chordata; class Actinopteri; order Osteoglossiformes; family Mormyridae; genus Pollimyrus; species Pollimyrus isidori. The sequence continues at coordinate 12,233,556 of JABFDZ020000037.1, forward strand.
GCTTCAACACTGTCGGATTTAATGCTTCTCCTGAGCGCATACTGAACTGGAATCCGTTCACTAGCTGTTGTTATCGCACCTAATAATTAGGGTCTTGATGCATGGTGGACGCTGCCCCCCGCCCGCCCTGAAGATCTTCGCGGCGAAGTACTTGTGGCCGGATAATTGTTCAAAGAGGCATGCATATTTGGAGAATAGCCGTGAACTACAATAAATGAATTAAAATCAAAGACACGAGTTGCAGCGCGTTATTCAGTATGGAGTGCAAATGTCCGGTCAGGTATACTTTAAAACCTGTGTGAAATCATGCAGTATTTCTCTCACATAGTAGCTGCTTTCTCCTAAAGTCATCCATTCGTTTATTTACAGAGGTCATGAAAATGCGCGCTCTGTACAACTAATACGGTCGGATATGTTGTTGATCAATCGGAGAGCACGCGTTGCCATTCATGCTCTGTAGCTGGAGTTCTCTCGTATTTCTGGATCGTGTCGAGAAAACATGCAGTTTTTTTTCGCGTTATCTGTACTGCATCTTAACTCATTTAAGTCACATTTTGAGAGTAGTAGCTTTCGCATAGAGACCCGTTGTCCCATTCGCGTATTTCTGTAAGGTATCGAATATATTATCATGCACCTACTATTAACTGCCATGTTAATGTAATTAGTGTTCAATTTTATTGCCCTTTTAAAACATTGACTAAATGCCGAAGACCACGAGAAGTCGAATTTGTTGTGTATGGCAATTAAAACACTGAGAACGGAATACATTGTGTTGCACAAGTGCATCGAACGCGTATACAAAATAATACAACATCCGCAGATTGCCACTGTTCAGAGATCGATTAATGGGAGCAGTACAACTTTCAAAAAATTTCTGGATGATTTGGTTGCACAACTTCAAACGAAGGAACAAAATGTACGCGAAAATCTCGACAGGAGATCGCTGTGATGGAATGAGGAGGGGGTCTCCGGTGTAGGGAAGCGGGGTCTGCGTGAACCTGGCGACGCAAACATGAATGAATCGGGTTCCATTTGCGTCACAATGCGCCGAATTAAACGGACTGAACAAAGCCCCGCGCGGGACCTGTCTCTTCGTGTTTACCATGGTGTCAGCAATGCGCCATGTGTCTTTTACGTGTGCATGTATATATGGCTCTTTCCCACTCACGATGTCACCTGCCATTCATAGATGCGCCAAGCTGATATTTGATAACGACTGAACGAAATACGTGCATTTCTCCGACAGACGCGCAGTAGTTATTTAGTTTGCTGGATTAAACGTGGTGCACCGCTTCATAGTCTTGTGCTTTTGGTGCGACACAGGTAACATATACGTTTTCACAATTGGGATTGTCAGAGCGAAAGATTGGGTCTGCATTAAGCAGAACTGCGCAGACGAATCCAGGTGTTCCGCACACAACCTGTTTGTGCCTCGGGCTGGTGTCTTCGCAAATACGAAAATGTGCTTCACATTCCAGCAGCTTCACAGTTGTATGCTTTGGCGTGTTTTTTGACTATCTGACGCAAAAACGGCGTTTCTCACCTTGCACTGTCGTTGCCGCAATAACTCTGTGACTTTGGAGATGAGAGAGGTGTGTCGTTTAGGTGGTGCGTCCCCGAGAATCCTATCGCAAATATTACCGACCTCCGCAGCCATGTTAACTCGAAGAATCACTGGAATCTCAAGGGCTATACAATTGAACAATTTTAAGATAATATTGATATATAAAGATTAATTCTCTCACGCGAAGACCTTCCTATAAGCATGGAAAACGTCTGTTATATCACAAATCTGGAACAGTGCGTTACAGACGGACTATTGCCAGTATAATATGACCAATATACAGTATCTCGTAAAGAACACAAATTACCCCGCATTAAAGTTGTACAGGTCTGTGATGTGTTTGGAGTGGATTACCAAACGCATTTCGCATGTTAGTGAGAGCTGTATTTGAAACTTTTGAAACTTAGTTTAAAATGTGGGACGATTCTACCTGAAACAATCGTTGTTGAGTTCATTAACGTTAGAAAAGCACAATCACCGAAGGTAATATGTAATATTCGAACCTTTTAGCAGTAATATATATGTAATATATAAGTGGGGGTTGGGAAAAAGCTCCTCTTTGGGTCTTATGTTTTTTTTCTCCATTTCACTGGTGCAAGAACTAAGGCCGTAATACCGGTGGTTAATTTTTTTATAAGTGCGGGTTGGTATTGCGAAGTGGCAGACTAAGCAACTTCATTCGTTTTTCATGTATAGCGATCTTGTATACCGTCATAAAGCCATTTTTTGTGCGCGTTTTCCCTGCATTGCCTAACCTTTTCATAGGCAAACCCGCATTTGAAATGTGCAGTCAATTTAGGAAGCTGGCCGCTGCGCTTATTAGGCGAAGTAAACGGGTCTTGGTAGACAGTTTTCTGGACGCTCAAACTCCAGCTTGGTCAGGGGTAGGAAGGGCCTACGTCACCAGGAGGCTGCGAGCCGTTTTCCCCCTGCAGAGTAATAATAAAGTACACAGTCTCTTGCTCACACACCGACCGCTTGTAATCCTAGTATAAGGGGGTGGAAAGTTACCGTTTAAATTGTCATTCGTGCTGCTATCTGAATCACGGGTCTGTCGGGCTCGGATTGACTAGAAAAGGAGCTTAGGTCTTGTGTTTCAACCACCTTTTAAAGACCCTCAGGCGACGCTTTTCTGTTCCCCTATGGTCATCTTTATTTCGGCAGTGCGTTTGAGCCTACCGTCTGAATTTAGAAATACTGCCGTTTCAGTTATCCCTATCCGTTGGCGACTAGCGATAGGTTAGCCTAAGAGGTTCATCATATTAAATTCTTTGACATAACCGCAGCACTATGCACTGGGGCTGTTGTGCTGTGTAGAATTCTCAAACTAGGGGCATGGTTGTTAAAATATCTTAGCTAAACAAATGGGGGTTAGTTCAGATTCATTTGGAGCTACATTCAAGGCATTGACACACTGGCCAATGTAGGGGGGAGGAAGCACTTTACATGACTCTTTGAATGCATAAAATATACAAAAATTTTGGCAGGGTGTCCCCATGTGACATTTTATCTGGGGGCCTGGAATTTCTAGCTATACTCCTGGTGGAGGCTGGTTGTAGACTGAATATAGAACATAAGAACTATACAAACGAGAGGAGGCCATTCGGCCCATCAAGCTCGCTTGAGGAGAGCTTAACTAATAGCTCAGAGTTGTTAAAATCTTATCCAGCTCTGATTTAAAGGAACCCAAGGATTCAGCTTGCACTACGTTATCAGGAAGACTATTCCATACTCTAACTACACGCTGCGTAAAGTAGTGCTTCCTTAAATCCAGTTTTAAATGTCCTCCCGCTAATTTCCACAGATGGCCACGAGTTCTTGTATTAGAACTAATGCTGAATAAGACTGGGCTCAGTTGGATGAGAAGGCAGTTATGATGGGTACGGCTGCCAAGCATATTGCATATGAAGAGGCTGCTTGTAATCTGCTGTTAAGTGGCTCATCTGCAGCGTCTAATTGGATGCCATTATTTGAGAGTGAGCCCTCAATTTCATTCTTTAAGTGGATGGGAAGGTCACTACTGGACAGCTGGGATGGAAATGCACCCGGCTTGTGTGCTGATGTTCAACATTGGGGTCACCACCCCATTGCTCTTTGAGGAAATCCTAAGGTTTTGGGGGCAGTCTGGACATTAGGCCGGGGGGTTGGTGGGTGGTTGGGGGTGGTTGTCTCTGGCATATGCCACTGATCTATTTCCCCCCCCCCCCCCCCCTTTGTACCCAAGGCCACATCTGGTCAGGACAAAAGGGCTGCATTAATGGCTGAGAGGCCCCAGAGTAAAGGCTATGACCTATGCAAAAGACTCCCAGAGCAACGGCCAATAACAGCTGAGAGCAGGGGCTCCCTGGGCGGGGTAGGGGGTGGGACTTGTGCCATGTGGTCATAGTGACTCACACCCCCTTCCTCATTTTCCCCCTCGTGGTGCCTGCGCACCGATCCGGAGGCAGCGGTGTAGGATGGGCTGGCTGGGGAGGGGGGGAAGTGGGGGTTGCTGTTGCCAGGAGACAGAAGTAATTAATTCTTCTATGTGATGTAAGTTGAGGCCAAATGGGGGCTGATGGGAAATAGAGTGGGGGGGGGAGCACCCCCAAACCCCCGCTGCTGAGTTCCCGAGTGCTGTCCACTGCTGCAGCCTTGGAGAGGCCAGTCCGCATGTCGTCCAAGGAGACAGTCTACTGAACTGGGGAGCTTCTGAAGCCATGTTGTGCTTAGGGGACACGGGGGATGCACTGCGGGGGCCGCCCTCTTTGTCGGGGAGCCCCTGCTTACCTCGCGTCTCCCCTCCCCCAGTCACACTGAATGGTAGGCGCTGCTGAGTTATTGCTGTGGATCTGAATGCTGGGTGTGCAGTGGCCTTGCACTTCAGTGTAGCCTGAATTTTAGCCGCCACCAAAGACTGAGATGCTGGTATCAGTTTGTCTTTTACTAAAACGGGCCTTGTGATGCACAGCAGGAAACCATGCAGGCTCTGCATGCTGAAAACATAATCATATGTGTTCGAAATGAAATCCTTTTATCGAATCCATATACATGCAAGATATGATTCTGAAAGTATGTGAAGTAGACAAGTTCCAGTGACTGTTTTGGTCCGGAAGCCTTTCAGCATTTCAGATTATTCTTGTATACCAAAGCAGTAGGGATTATGGTAAAAATCACAGTCTCGATTATTTTGGTCAGTTTTAAGTGTACGATTATTTAACATGACTACTCATTGACTTTGGAAATCATGTATCAATATTCCCTTTTAATCAGTGGATTTTCTTAAACCTTAAATATAATTCTACTGAGAAATAAATAAGAGGGGGCTAGAATGGGAGGAGGGGCGCTGGGTTCATAACACAAGACAAAATGAGAGCAAAACGAAATGTGGCACAATCGTTTTAGCTTTTGTTTTGATGATCGTTGGAAGCCAAAATCATAATCGAATTTAAGATTCGATTAATCGCCCAGTCCTACGAAACTGTGTCCAACCATGCAAATTTAGTAAAAACAGCGTTTGCGACTGACCAAACAACAGTTACGGTGATGTAGTGATGACATGGCTGGCGTGTGCAGAAAGCGGAGGAGGCTAATGGGCTAATATTTTAATTAGTATTTTTAATCTTCTTGATTTGACAACCTCTTTAAATAAGAGAATCTTTAGCACATTTCGCAGTGGGTTTTATGGAGAAGCAGCTTCTCTTTCCGTAGAATGCATTTGCATCGTAATTGATTTGTTGTGTGTTAATGCCGGTTGAGGGGGGGGGGGGGGGGTTTTAACAGTGAAGGGAAAGTGAAGGAGTTTTGATTAAAAAAGTTTGTTATAATAAAAAAAACCATTACCATTAAAAAAGGTTGGAG
>JABFDZ020000037.1:12252568-12267460 GCA_019775955.2 Pollimyrus isidori
GGGCACAGGCTGACTGAGGGGGGGAGGGATGAAGTTTTGGTTTTTAGTTAGTCGAGATGCCCTCGTGTTGCCTTTTGTTTGGTCTTCCTGCAAAGCCTCGCTTGATTGGCCGACCGGGCTGAGTGTATAACACCGCAGCTACGTCCTTGCAAGCGTGCAGCTCTCAACACCGCCACCTCTCCCAGTTTGTTTGCTTGCCTGCTCCCCTCTCACGAGTGTCCGCTGGTTTTCTCCGGTCGTCCATCAGCACCTGTTTGACTCCAAATTGCCCAGAGTGCGAGTTTGTGCCCTATGATGAACTGGGAAGTGCGTAAATGCAGCTGCATCTGCCCCATGTTATTTTCAATTTCCCGCTACTTCTTGGGACTTTGCGTAACTGAAAGACGATTACTGTAGAACAAATGCATAAATAAATATTTTTTAAAATAATATAAATTTCACAAATAAAATTTATAGTTATTGATAACTTTTGTAATTAATTGGTGTGAATAAACTTGATAAAAGTCAAGCAATCGGTCATCTACACAGTTCATTAATTGATGGGAAAAAATATTTGTAAACTGCAGGCCAAATGCCTCGATTTTGGAAAAAGCCACAACTTTTGGTTATTGGTAAGCTGCATGATGAAAGCTCGCCTCGCCCCCAATGCGTGCGGATGATCTCATCCCCACCGCCGTGTCCCCCCCAGACCCCCCCTCCAAGAGCCCGCCCCTGGGCCCGGTGGCGCTGGCGGCTATGATCGCAGCCCCCGTCTGCGTGCTGTGCTGCGTGCTGGTGCTGGCCTTCTACATCTGCCATAGCCGGGCCATCGTCCACCAGCGCGTGCCCAGCGAGGAAGACCCCTCTCTGGACCCCTTCATCACCATGGGCACCACCCTCAAGGACCTCATCTACGACATGACCACTTCCGGCTCCGGCTCGGGTGGGTATCGCCGGGGCGTGCCCGTGTCTGCTCGTCGGCCCAGCTGGCATACGAACGGAAATATCACTCGATTTATGGACAGGATGGCAGAAATGGATTCGGGGGGGTCGGCACCCCAAAGGGGCCCCATTAACCTCATCCCCGCATCTCCACTCTGTTGCCCTGGCACCCGGCCTCCCCATCCTCGCCTCACAATGGGCGATCTGGAATTGCTGCCTCCATTCCGGCGGGAAGCCCCGTCGGCTGGAGATCGTAGCCTGTGAAGGCCGCTTCAGGCCCTGCTTCTTATTCCCTCTTCACTGCCCCTCGCTCTGCAGTGTTTTTTCCGCTCCTAGGCTAATGGCTCGTTTCGACATTCCGGGGACCACCTGCTGCTTTCTCTTTAATTATGTCTTCCTGTAGCCCCCCCCACCCCCATTGATGGCTAGGTGCCTCTGGTGGAGGCTTTTCCAAATCCTCTAATTTGACCAAATCGTTTTGTTTTTTTCACACGCACACTCCTGGGCTCCCGTGAACCCTGCGATGCCTAAAGTGCATCTGAAATTGCTCCTGGCTGCACTGTAACATTTTAATTGCCATGCACTGATGCACTTTAGGCACCCTGTCCACCCACCGCGTGTCTCCTGGGGAACCAGCATCTGGTACAGGGTGTAACCAGGGGTTCCTGGGATGGGCTTCAGGCCCGCAAGGATCCCGGACAGGATACGTAGCTACGTAAGATGATTCTAGATTTGCGCTGACATATGTTACCGTCGCATCAGGCCTGCCGCTGCTGGTGCAGAGGACCATAGCCCGGACCATCATCTTGCAGGAGAGTATCGGCAAGGGCCGATTCGGCGAGGTGTGGCGCGGCAAGTGGCGTGGGGAGGAGGTGGCCGTCAAGATTTTTTCATCGCGCGAGGAACGTTCCTGGTTCCGAGAGGCGGAGATCTACCAGACTGTCATGCTACGGCATGAGAACATCCTGGGCTTCATCGCTGCAGACAACAAAGGTGGGGTCACCATGGCGACCGAGAGGGGTATTACCTTCACTCTACGGGGAGGAGCCTAACAATAATAATAATAAGAGTGATGATATTGACAGTAAATAGTAAATTAGTGATAGTCAACAGTAATAGCCATTTTTTTCTGAAATGTTACAATTTATTCGCTCATTTTATATGATAAATAATATTCTGTCGCATACCTTAACTGGGATAGGATCCCGATTCTCTTTAACCTTGTACTGGATAAGCATGTAGAGGATGGATGGATGGATAAAATATAAATAACATCAACATAAATAATATATTGTAAATGTCTTTATGCATGCTGGCATTGCGTGGCTGCACGCTGCTTGAATTCTGCTTTGACCCTCTGCTAATTGAGATTTCAGAAAGCATCCTGCACCCGAACTTCTCGCTGTGGATAATGATGAATTATCTGTATTTCTGACTGCACTCACAGTACCGTTTCTCTCCTGTGATGTCTCGCTTTCACTTCCTCACCCTCACTCTTTTGTTTTTTTTTTGTCGAAATTTCAGATTAAATCTAATTAATTTTCGGCGCCGTGGCTCCAAAGCTTATAACGAAGATTTAGGGACGTTTACAAGCGGATTGGAAACGAATTAAGAGCCTCACCCTGGGGCGAAAGTAACATATTGTGCAAGAAAAAAAGAGAGAGTGCGAGAATGAAGCTCTAAAGAAGAGAGCCGTCTAGCAGTCCAAGGCCAAAACCTCCGATCCGGGCGGGGGACACACACACACACACACACTAATTTTAGACCAGCCATAAAAAAAAAGTGTAGGCGTAAGAACACAAATGCAGAGTGGCATGGTGATCCCCTGGTTAGGCTTGCTAGGTCAGCCAGCACTATTATTCCTCCTGGTTTGAAAGGCAGACTTCTGACTTAAACCCCCCTCCGCCCCCCAGATAACGGCACGTGGACACAGCTGTGGCTGGTGTCTGACTACCACGAGCACGGCTCGCTGTTCGACTACCTGAACAGGTACACGGTTACCGTAGAGGGCATGATCAAGCTGGCACTGTCCACTGCCAGCGGCCTGGCACACCTGCACATGGAGATCGTGGGCACACAAGGTTGGTGTGCATGTTTTGGGGGGCGGGGTCTCTCGTTTGGGGCAGCCCCATTGGCTAAGAGTGAGATGCGTACATTTTCTTTTTTGTACTGGGCTGGTTTGCGAAACACGGTAGGGGTTCTGAACATGGGGTTCAGAAAGTCAACATCTTCCCACTGGAAAACAATGAGCCCTCTATCTAATTATCTACCGCCCCCTGCTGGCTGTCTCCGTCAGGAAATTTTGATTTTCTAAAATTTTTCTTTTCGTCTGCTCAACCTAGGCAAGCCGGCCATTGCCCACCGGGACCTGAAATCCAAGAACATCCTGGTGAAGAAGAACGGGACCTGCTGCATCGCTGACTTAGGGCTGGCGGTCCGCCACGACTCTGCCACTGACACCATAGACATCGCTCCCAATCACAGAGTGGGAACCAAAAGGTGCAGGGGAGCGGGATCAAGGATACTCCTCTAGCCGGTCCTTGAAGGCATTGCTCACATTCTAAAATCTGCCATTCAGGGCAATTCAAGCAGATTCTTCTGGCCTTGAGCGACAGACAGCCGGCTGTGCCTGTCTGCTATTGGCTGGCACATGAGTGCGGGGGGTGGGTCCAGCGAGGGATTCGTTGAGGATCTAGGCTTCACTTTTTGCTCTCAATGAGATGAATCCGTCACATACATCATTTGTTGGCAGGGTAATTCTCCAACATTCCTGGTCATACCCCTGCCCCCCCACCTTTGCTGTTGCACCCTACTGTTATGGGAAACCCAGCTCACCACCTCAGCCCGATCTTAAATTAAATGGGGAGGGTATCTTTTCCTTGGTGCCCTCCTTCCCTCTGCACTGTACAGGCATCCACTCAGGTACTGTCGTCAGCAAGATGGAGGGAACGCAGGTTCTGCGAGACCCTCTTATTTTAGGATGCTCTCTACTTCCCTCCCGAGAGAGCGTCCCTGGTTCTTCTGCACCCCCATCCGTCAGCGGTCCCTTCCTCGGGTTCTGTGTCCCCGCCAACGACGTGTCTCCAGTGCTCCGTTCCCCAGCAATGCGTGACCTCATGCCCTGTGACATCATCACCTGCCCTGTCTCTGTCCCCCTTACTCGTCCACGTTTGCCGAGTGGAACAAGAACTGGGAATGGTTGTGCGGGGGGTTTCTGGGAGACTCCCATTACCAAGCCAGTAAATGTAGTGTGTGGGGGGGGGGCGTTACATCCCCAGCGGTGACTTCATCAGAGGCTCCCAGAGATCCACTCTGGCATTGATGCACAATGTCTCCTACAGGAGTGAAAGGGTTAAATATCTCTTTAGACGCTCCTTGGATCGTTGTGCAGTGAGTGTTTTTGCATGAATGATTAATACTGTTGGTAAAAGTAATAACAGCCATACCGCAGTGGATAAAGACTGTGAGAAATGTGCTGTGGAGAGTGACGGCCTTGGGATCAGCGGCTGTGCTCCATCCGCGGGAGCCGGCCTGCCTTCATGAGCCAGGCCCATTTGCGGAGCGCCCGGCTGACCGTCTCCGGCCCCTTTTCTGCGGGAGTCCAAGCACAAACTTACGCGCGGAAAAGTGTGAAAGTACAACACTCCGTTTTGATAAAGGGAACTGATTTAACCCATCAGTTGGACCTGTGGCCAAATCTGTTGAAAGCACTTTGACCGTGTAACGTCTCCCCACACAGATATATGGCCCCAGAGGTGCTGGACGATACGATAAACATGAAACATTTCGACTCGTTTAAGAGGGCTGACATCTACGCCATGAGCCTGGTCTTCTGGGAGATCGCAAGCCGCTGTTCCATTGGTGGTAAGAACAATGGCCGCGATCTTCGTCTGCCCAGAAACTCAGTTCCAGAACTCCTCATAGCCAGTTCTGAAGAGATTCCCATGGCTTTTTCCCTTTTTTTCTCCTCTTTTAATTTTTTTCAATCCTGCCGACCTCAAGGAGCATTCAGTTTTCATTCCGAGTTTTCTTACTTTGGCTGTGATCACTCATCCATCTGTCCATTATCCTGGCCAGGGTCATAGAGGTCATTATAATGTTTTATGGAAATGATTCACTGAATTATAAATATTTCATCCACAAAGTCTGAATTATTCACCGGCTTTACACAGAGCCTTGCCTGAATGTGTTCTTCAGTAGTTTGATCTTTCCTCTAGCCCTGTACCACATTAGGAAACATGGAACCACACCCACCTCCTGATTCTGGGGTGTTGCATTCAGAGTAGAACCAAGCCTTGGTCCCCTTGTGTACAGGTATCCATGACGACTACCAGCTGCCTTACTTTGACCTGGTTCAGTCGGACCCCTCAGTGGAGGAGATGAAGAAGGTGGTGTGCGAACAGAAGCTCAGGCCGAACATCCCCAACAGATGGCAGAGCTGTGAGGTACGTGCCCTGTCCCGCCCTGTAGGGGGCGACAGAGATGCCCTAAGATTCTCTTGCCATTCCCCTGCCGTTCTTCCTCATTCCACTAGGAATTTGTGTTTAAAGCAAGAGCTACTGCTGGCTTTTCATTTCCTAATTTCCCGTTTCTTACCAAACCGAGAGACCGCCTGGGAGATTTATTTGCTAGATTAATGTTTTGGGTTGCCGTGTGCCTTTGAAACCCTTTGATACAGAGATCCCAGTGAGGATTTCCCAGGGCTTCATTCGGGTTCCCGTCCCCTGGGAAGAAATGAGACACAGTGGCTAGACCACACTGCTTCTCACGTGTCTCCAGGCCCGACAGCCCCCCCCCCCCGACACCCCCCATTCCATCATGCCGGTGGAGTTTGTGATCTGCATGCCTTAGGAACAGGCTAGAATTAGAATTAGAATGAAGCCACTTTACAGTAATAACGTTCCGTAATTCAATCTCTGACCCGCTGGCCATTTAGGCTCGCTCCTGCCGCTGAAGCGCACGCGTACGCGCATCTGCGGGTCGCATGCCATCCGAGGTCTTCTCGGTGTCTGCCGGAGGAGGCATCCTCCACTGTGTAGTAGACGGGCTCTATTTCGGAACTGTTGATTCCTGCTGAGAAATGGCCACATTTTATTTTATTTTACATATTATTGATAAATGAAGAGCTAAACAAAGAGCTGGTTTTCTGTCGTGCTCCTTTTCCTGATGATATTTTGTGTAATGGGGTGGGGGGGGGGATTGACCCTCTGGCTTTTTTGTTTTTTGCCCCCAAAACCTTGCTGTTTACACCCCGACGGAGGGCAGTGGTTACACTGACAGAGAATGATGCCACTGGTGTTTTTTTAAATAATGAATTATTTTTAAAAACATACGCTGATTGCCATATGGCCAGATATGCTGTTGACTAAAGGTCACTTTCAGGATATAACTCTGAATGACATGCAAGCCTCCTGTGGGCTGCCGACACGCACTTTTAACAGCCTCTCATAGGAATGCTGGGCCTGGTGCGATTCTCAGCTGCGGCTCTGAATCTAAAGTACACTTAAGCGAAGGAACTGTTCCTGATCTATACAGGAACCCTAATGCGAGCAGCTTCTAAGGCGAATCTCAGGAGCCATATTTCTTCATCATTCAAATCTTTCCTATCTATTATTCTATTATACTACCAGTATTTATTATTATTTTTAATTCTAATATTTTTTATCAATGTTTCGATGTTTTCATTCTATTTTATAACTTACTGGGAGTTAACCCAAAGCAGAAGAAAGGGCTTTTTTACACAAATGTTTGTTTTTTTCTGTAATATTGGGTTTTTTTCTATTCATAATTATTTATCGATTTACTAGTGATTAATTGATTCTGCTTACCTGCTATTATCAAGCATTTCAGTGCTTCTGCTTAAACACAAGTCTCATTTATGGCTGTATGACAGCCCTGCCCCATTTGCATGGGTGCTGAACTCGTTAAATTTCCTATCCGTTCTTGTCTTCTCCCCCCCCCCCCGAGATATTCCGGAGCCTTTATACACATTGTGAGCTGTGAGACGCTGAGGATTTCAGCAGATTCCAGTGGTACATAACCCCCCCCACACACCCTTTTTGTTTCATTCACGTTCTTAAGAATTCTTCGGATTTCTCACAGTTTCGATTCGCTGGATCCTGCAGAAACTCACATAGCGAAGCCCAGGATATTATGCACGCCGTTTTGGATGAAACCCATTGCTGGGCAATTAAAAAGAAAGGAAGTCAAGTGAGAGGGCTTTGGAGAGAGCTGGCGGAGCCAACAAATCGATATTTGTAACAAGGCACACTGGCGTTTGCCTGGCAGCCGCTCTCTGTGTGATTTCCTTCGGTTTCATCACCCGAGAAACGCTACAGCTCTTCGGTTAGCATTGCGGTTGAAAAGGTAACAATGACATGCTAGTTGCTAGTTCTGCAGGTCTGAATTGAACTAAGCAGTCCTGGGTATTGTGAGGGCCGCCTTGAAGACTATATGACTCGCAAACTCAGGGCTCAGTGGGGCTTGAAGACAAGACTGAACATTATTAGTTAGGAAGCAGCCTGCTGTTTTTTTGTGAGAGCCAGGCTCTCCGGGAAGGCCTTGGGGGCCCGACAGCTTGGTGTGACCGTGACCTCACCTGCCTGTCTTCACCCCCGTGTCGCTAGGCCCTGCGAGTGATGGCCAAGATCATGAGGGAGTGCTGGTACGCCAACGGGGCTGCTCGACTGACAGCACTGCGCATCAAGAAGACCCTGTCCCAGCTCAGCCAGCAGGAGGGCATCAAGATGTAGGCCAGGAGGTCAAAGAGTGTCCCCCATGTTTCTTCAAAGCTGCTGCTCCTCCTCTGCCTCCCCCCCCTCGTTCTGGGAAAGAGGAACGAGCCATTTGACACAGGGTCCTCAGTCTGACCCCCCCCCCACACACACACACACACACATCCAAACATCTCATCTCAGCGCATGGACTACAAGGCTTCAGGAGAGGCTATACTTTCCTACCTCACCAAGGTAACAGCGGCTGGATCACTGACTGATCGAGAAAGGCAGGCTTACATCATGCAGGCGTTGCCTCCATCCTTCCCCTGATTCTCCGTGGAGTTCTCATTGTGCCTGTGGACCACCTTCTCCAACCCCTCTGAACACACACAGCCTCCCCATCAACTCCCCTCAAGAGCCATAGACCAGAGTTTGTTTCTAATCACCTTTGGCTCTGTCCGGAGAAACTGCAGAAAGCCAATACTGGAAAGGCAGCGGCACCAGTAAAGGTCACACCGTAAATACGTGGTGCGTTTACTTCCTCGCTGTGTTTTGCATTGACCAGTGTGAAGAAATATCCCCCAGAATGTTATACATAATTGATTCTCTGAATGGGTGGATGAAGTCTGTTACCTGGTTGCTAAAAACCAGTGTTTTGTTTTATTTTATTTTATTTTGTGCTTGGAAGTCGATCATCTGCTACTGGATTGTCTCTTTTCGGAAGTGACCCCCTAACCCATATGATTTAGATCATTGTTTCATTTTTTATTTGAATCAAACTGGACACGACCTCATTCAGGCTTGGCAAACATGCTACGACATATGCAAAAATTATATATACTTCTGTATATTTTATGAATTTACACCAGAAAGTGCCACTTCGGAATCAGTCTCATTGGCCCCTATTCGTTGAGTGTTTGTGTGTGTGTGTGTGTGTGTGTGTGTGTGTGTGTGCACAAGCGTTTTCAGCGGAGTCATACAGGTGTCGGTGGATGGTGTGCAGTGTGTCGATTATCGACTGTCCATGCCTGTCTCCGCTGACCTGCCCCACCTCGTTTGGCTTCAGCTTGGGTCGGCTCTGAGCTCCACCCCTTTTTTTCTATGCAGCGCTCCACCGTGTCGCTGAGACTTACGGCTGCTCGCTTGCTGCCGAGCTTTGTCTGAATGAGGGTGCGGTCACGCGTCGCTTTAAGAAAACATTTCTCAAGATGCTGTACAAATGATTTTTTTAACCTGCTGAAATTATGAATTCATAATTACAGTAATATAACAAATTGATATATATGTTGTGCCATAGATGTTCCAGCATTTTGTAGATTTTTTTTCTCCCCCCAAGGATAGTGTGTGTGTGTGTGTGTGTGTGTGCGTGCCTGCGTGTGAAAGAGTGAGTAAGAGACAGACAGAGATTTAAAATGAACTATGTTTATGGTAAATTACTTAATTTGACCAAGCCTTAAGGGACCAATGGAAGGCTTAATTTCCCCTTTTTAAAATTCGCTTAGTAAGTAGGTACTATGATCTGTATGACAAAAAAGTAAAACTAAAATGGAATAAAAGTGTGTTATTCTTTTACCGTATTATTCTATCCATAGCCATGCAGATCGAAACTGAAGACTGGTCCTTTTCTGCACACTTGAAACTTGTTACTCACTGTCGGTACCTCACGCTACTGTATTCAGGATACCCTTTAAAGAAAACCTCACTTTGTTGGTCAAGAATAATCGTAAAATTTCAGCGGGCAAACAAATGAAAATGCATATACGAAAACACTGTTCATTCATTTTTAACCGTTTTTTTAATGGCGACAAGTGCACTTGTGGGGAAAACGTTGCATGTGTAAGTCACGAGTTATCGTTCATGTTCTTTGTGTATATTTTAAGCCATTGTGCTGCTATTGTTTGCGCGAGTAAGGACAAAGAGGGAACAACACTCCTTATCGGCAGCTGCGTTGTTATATACGCCCTTTAGTATGTGTGCCACTAACATTTTGTCCTGAGCCTGTTAATCACCAATGGTATGGGGCAGCCACAACTTTAAAGGTCTCGATTATAACGAATTATTATTTAGTCAATGAAAATTCTTAATTAAGCAGTTAGTTTTATACAAGTGTGAATGGTACCATTTTGATAATGTCCTGAAATCGACTCTTCAAATGATGCGAGTATTATTTTGATTCGTGTTGAAAATGTATACGTTCAGAATTAAGCATTACACATTAGTGTTTTGGTGTTAAAATGGGTCAGCAGCTGGAGATTATTCTAATCTATGAACGGTGAGATGCGTGTTGCGTTTTACCTTAACACACAACGGTCAGTGGTGCAAATATATATTTTATTTTTAGAGAGAACCAGTAGCAAGCCACATGCTCTGGGACACTGCATTTTCATTATACCCAGCTACTTCAGCCAAGGGTAGCTCATTTCTGCGCAACGTGCCATTACTTAACCACCAGCAGCCTTTTTTGTTTTATATCAAAGTTAACCAAGCTGAAACATACACATCCAGGTATTCCTCAGCGACATGCAGGTATCTATATGGTCCTGATCGGGCCAGCACACCAGCTATGACTTAAACCATATGTACACCTCTGGTTTCTTTAGCGGAGGCTTGTCGAGCCTTAAGTGTGTGTGCAGCAGCGACATTCTTTTTCTTTGGAGGGGAATGGGTACGGTCAGACAGATTGATTAACCGGCAGCCTGCAACCCAAAATCCGAAAGAGATCCGGCGACCCCACGGGTGAGTCGCAGTCTAGCGGGTCGCAGTCGATTCATTCATATTGCGCACGACGAAATAAACGTGACAGGGCGCTTGCGTCAGTCGGTTTCTGTCGGACGTTTGCAGGCGCAAATACCTGGTCATCGTGGCCCAGGGCCGGAGAGACTAAGTTATATTTCCGATCGGGAAAAGGAACGGCTGCAGTCTGAACGGCGTAATTGTGAGGAAGTACAGAAAGAGCCTCAGGTCACAAGGGGGTGTAATTAGCTTTAAACCAGCAAGGTTTTTCCCCTCTTTTTTCTGACTGAGACCATTGTGTACAGATAGAGGAAAGCTTTTACATTTTTAGTGCCTATAGTTTGATTATATTTTTAACTGATCTTTTCCACCTGGAATGATGCACTGCATGAACCGAATTCTGATGTTTGCATCAATTTTATAATTACGTTGTAAATAGAAATATTATCAATGTTTAAAATATTAAAAATGGCTCATGTGTTTACCTCATTGTACATATTCATATGTTTACTTTGGAAGTTTGATTTCTTTTCTAAGGAACTTAAATAGTAAATTACATCAGCCGGTAACACTAGTCATGCATTGTATTGTGTTTCTGTTTTGTCGGAATTGGCTAGTCGTTACGGAATACTCAATTTTCTGTATTTGAAAGCATTTCTTAAGTTAATTACGCGGATTCTGAGTGGAGGAGAATGCAAGGAGTACAATGCAAAATGTCTTGTTTACTTTGGGTAAATGCATTGAGCTCTTTGGTGTGTACGAGCAATGAATTATGAGAAATGGGGAACACAGCGATGATTTATGCTTAAGTTCTAACAGTGCTGTAGAAAGTTGCAAAATAAAATATGTTTACTTATGTTTTGCAGTTTTTTCTTCCTGCACCAAGTTGCATTGTAGCTGTTAGCTGTTATTACTAGAATGTTGACCCGATTTAAAAAACACACCCCCAGCTGACATGACGTAATTGGATGGTCTAAAATACATGTAAGGACGTGTATCTGACATCATGCGGTATACTTGGCTACATTAAAACGAGAACTTGGCGTGCCATAGCTACGTGCTAAATACAGACACGTCGTCAGTCGAAAATGGTAATTGAACAAACTCAGTTAGGTTACGAAAGTATAGTACTTGCAAAATTAGCTGCTCTTCGGAAAAGAGGCATTCTTTTCATGAAAGCTAAAGTTCTGCTTGATATAAGCTTATCCAATATATATTTATTCAACCTACAGTATAAAATAATATTTATGCAGTATACCAATTTAACACAACTAGTCTAGATTAACGGAACCAAAAAGTATATTAGATTAGATATACATTTTGATAAATAAAAAATGACACATTAAAACTATACAAAGAAGTTACACAACATGACAACAGGCTACTGAATGTCAGGAAGATCCCTTTATCATCCACTTTCCTTTAGAAAGTATTGATTATTTTGTTTTACCTTGCATTACATATTTAAATGCATTCATGCCATGTTACCGTCCTTGAGCCCTGGAATGGATTCCAAGATCGCCGCGGCTTTACTTGATAATCGGTTATAGAAAATGAAGTGGATATTATATGCAGTATGAAATCACGAAGGTTTCTACACGTGCGTACACAATTTCCATATTTATGTAAAACAGCACATGTTGACGGTGTCAAACGTGCCGTGTATTAAACCTAGTAACAAAGGCGTATCAGGTAACAGAACGCAATCCTTATAACGATCAGTTTATGTCGTCAAGAAATAACATTCAGTTCGTGACGTTCAATCATTATCTACTCGATAAAAAACAATAGTTTATGTGGCAGGGAATTTTAAATATGTTTAGATGAACCCGATTTTATATGAGCAATGTAATAACCTCCAGAAATTTCCCAATGGATTACGGTTCTTCTTGTGACATGTAGGCATTTAAGGAGAGGCAGGCCAGCGTAAAATGCCTGAATCAACTGACCCATTGAAAGTGCATAGTATCGTTTACGACTAGCCTACTGGGACAATGCTTTGTATGGTGTCAGTGTGACAAGTAAGACCATTCTATAGTAATCTCTTACAACTATACTCGATCGAGTTTCAGTTCAGATATTATTGTACCGAAGGGCAAAACGGCTTATTTACATGCTCCATAATCAGTTTCAGGTTTGTATACTTCTTGCATTGAAAGATAACTAAAATTACTAGCGGAGTACTAAAATTATGCATTCGCGGCTGCAATTTAGACTGTTGCTCATAATCACTGGAGGGATTTCCACATTCTGAATTTAACTGAATGAAAATCTTATAAATTGTAAAGAATATAAATGCTTTTCTTTTCTATAAGGAGAACACATTTTCAAATAACGTATAATTCCCTTGACATATTTCGTACTAAATAGTAAGCATACACTCATGAATGTATACATACTCATGCAAAATAAAACAATTTGTGGCTAAACTTGTGTCGTTCTGTAAAATAGGCGATTAAAAAAAAACTTTTGAGTAACGGAAATCATTTCGGCAACTGTACTAATTCGTTTATTTCGCTCAATGAGTGATTAGTCGTTCAGTTCCTTCAGTTTTCATTGAGTAGCCTACCTTATGGTTCAATTAATTGAAGAGTGAACTAGATGCTGTTCACGAAAGAGAGACCCTCTCTCTCGCCACACACTGGTAAATCACGTAAAGAAGTCTTCCAGACGCGGAATGGCGATTATGATTTAAACATTTAATAAATGCAAACACTTTAAATATATTTTTATTAAAATTGACCACCCCCATTTGGAATATAACCAAAGAAGACCTGCCTGGGGATTAAAAATATCAGTGGCTATCTGTCAAAACGACGGATTAATGAACGATTCATAGCAACTTAGTTGAAATCAAAATAAAAGATTAACTGATAAAAAAAAACATGATTTTCATATCTAATTGTGACATCACGATGTCCGTGACAATCAGGGAAGAAACCTGTAAACGCAGTGTTATACTGCACTCTACTGGAACGATTGGTAATGTCGCAGTGAAAAGTAATCCCTCTGATACATGTAAACCCGGTGTCCTGTCGAATTGAGCTACTTTGTCGAGTTAAGCTACCGTAGTGCTAATCGATAGCCCTAACCCTAACTCTTAACCTAACTCTAACCCCCCAGAAACCCCCAAAACCCTTACCCTAACCCAACCCCTAAACCCTAACCACAAGATGGTGGAACTGCACATGCGCAAAAAGGCTCGATAGTACGTCTCGATAGGTGGCTCAACTCGTTAGAACACCGTCATAACGTAACCGTAAACAATTATATACCGGAACATGTGATCGGCCGGTGTCAACTACCTGTTACCCCTTTAAACTTTTTAGGTTGTTAGTCAATGTAATAGCAAATAATACACTCATATTCCTGTGCATAGGCTCCGGACCCCCCGCGACCCAATAGGATAAGCGGTTTGGAGAATGGATGGATATTCCTGTGCTACGAACGAAATTTCACATGCAGAATTAAGTATTAGATTTCAGTCACGATCATAACCCCAAAGATTGCTCAAAACAGCTGTACGGGCTGATATTTGTGCCGCTAGAAACTGAATTAGAAGTTTGTATATTTGAATCTGGAGTTATGCGCATTACCAAAATGAATCTGAATTTAATAGTTTGAATCTGAATTCCAGTAACTCGAAATAGCATTTATCCTACCTTGAAAAATTCAGTTCGCAAATTCAATTTCAATATAGTGTGACGCACATAACTCGAAAGAGCATTTATCCTAAATCCAGAAAGTCAGTTCTCAAATTCAATTTCAATCTAGTAAGACACACATCCGGGTCATTGACAAAAAGTAATTGACCGCAGATTCACAACGCAACTCATTTCCACGTTTACGGCAATTCTGTTGGTCGGGGTAAAGAGGAGCCGTGTGCCAGGATGTCAGAAAAACAAGTGCTGGATTCGCAGGTTTGTCGTTATATTATGATACATATGAGAATAAGCTTAATATACACAAGCGATGGCATAAACATTAACCATTCGTCCCATGGTTAGTATATACTATATGGTAGTGTATGTGGTTAAATGAACGATTTCTGGCACTGCTAGATTATGTTAGTACGGTAGACTAACGCAAAAATAGCTA
The DNA here is from genome assembly GCA_019775955.2 of Pollimyrus isidori. Lineage (NCBI taxonomy): Eukaryota > Metazoa > Chordata > Actinopteri > Osteoglossiformes > Mormyridae > Pollimyrus > Pollimyrus isidori. The sequence goes on from JABFDZ020000037.1 coordinate 12,267,037, forward strand.
GGGATATTAATTTACTTCCAGTTTAGTTTAAATTATGGCTCACCTGTTCATCTCATCTGGCTTTTTAGCAGTGTTTATGCTAAATATGTCTTAAAATATCCATCTCGTCGATATGAGGCGGAAGTCAGTATTAATTTAATGTGAGTATGGAATATTATTTAGCACTTCATAATGCATAGAGAATGTAAATATGACTAATAAAGTTATGCCCATGCAATAACAATTTTGTTTTTTTTCTTGACTGTTACCCTTTCTTAAACACTTGCATTACTAGTGTGTTTTGGTAATTAAAATGGCCTATTACTGATTACATAAAACATTACATTTTTGTGGAGAAAATAAACACCGAATATGTAAGGGATAATGTACAGGCAGCCGGTAGTTATCGCGAAATAAGCCCCGACAGTGTGATCAGGACCCGACG
>JABFDZ020000037.1:12273741-12286464 GCA_019775955.2 Pollimyrus isidori
CCCCCGACAACATAGCCCCCAGGTTCACGGAGGCACGCAAACCCCTCCACCACGATAAGGTAGCAATCCACGGAGGGTACAAAGTTGTGATACCAAATACAGTACAGTGAAATGTCATATTAAATTTAATTGAAGAATAACGCTAGTTTCCCTTGAATTGTGCAGTTTATGAATATGATGCAAACACTTTGAGCATAGCTGTTAATCACTGACGATGATACATGTACCTATTTAACAGCAGTGCTGTCTCTGCACTAATTTAGGACATGTGTTCAGCATTTTTCTCAGTATCTACCATCAACGAAACTTGTAGTAGTTGAAAATGAAAGCCTTTGATCATATTTACATAGTTAGTTAGGGTGGTTCTAGGGGTGGTCCTTTGCTCTGCTGTAGTGACAACGTGTAGTGTAAGATGTCCAGACTATTGTTTGTCATGCATCCTGAATATGGAACATATCATCAAGACTGCCACAGTTAAGGATGATAAATTTATACTTATACAAGACTTCAGGAAGAACACAAACATTCTAGCAACAAAACACATTTAGCATGTGGCTGTAAGCAGCAAGCTAATCCATGTATTGGTTATAAATACCACAGTAGGTTAGCAGTATGAATGAAACTCCATTATAATTACCTATGACTTTTTTCACTATGGACAAAGGACCCAATGAAGGCATTTGGTTAAATATCTACCAGCCGCCAGTCCGACACTTTGTGGCATTTGCCCTCGGTATAACCCTCATACAGTCCGAGCTGCCTCAGAGCAAGACGATACTGTATGCATGCAGCCCAGGGCAAGTTTATCTGCATATTCAATCTCAAATGTCACTGCTGATACTATCTGAACATTGAAAAAATACTACTGTCTGTGGCAGATGACACTAAGTAATTGTGTGAGCCGTCGTGTTCGAAGAACGCCAGAGATGCATCTGGTGTCTCTTCAGTCGTGAAGAGCTGGAGCGCTAAGTGAAATGAATCATTTAAGTGTCACATGCAATGCGTTGGGTGGTGCAGTGCATAGGTCTGTCGGAGGCCTCATGACTGCAGGGATAAGGGTTTGGATCCCAACTCCCCCACTGTGTGCTACGAGTTTGCCTATGACATGCAGTTAGGCTAATGGACAGCTGTAAATCACCATTAGTGTGAGTGTGTGTGTGTTCCCTGCCAAGTTCTGGGCTCTTATTCAGAGTGTACCGTTGCCTCATGCCTTGTGCTACCTGGGAGAGGCTCCAGGCCTTGTATTACTTGGAAAATGATTATGTAACGTGTTAAAATTGAACAGATCAATCATAGATTAATCCTTAACTACCTTGGAAGCACTGCAGAATGATTACTGTCTAGAGAAAAAGCAGCATGCACATCGAGTAAATCAGTCATTATCAGATCTAGTCCAAGGACCTTACAGCATGTGTTGATTTTGGGTCCATAGTTACCACGTTATTTGTATCTACCTGTCAACAACTAGTGGTTTATTGGAGGGCGAAAAGAAGAGCCGCTATTGTTAATTTGAGCTGGACAAACATATAGCGGACTCTTTCTACGTTTAGAGTTATCTGACGGGTCTACAATAAAAACAGCTCCTCTGGTCACTCATCTATGATTTCAGAAACACTTCCGTAACTTATTGTCTGTGAAATTAAAAGATATGGTCCATTAGAGTGAGAACAAAAACACTGTATTATCGCATAGCGAGTAATTATAGTTTCAATCTAACCATTCAGGTATTTTCCACGGCAATGAATGAAACTGAATAAGCACAGAATTGCTTGTCACCGTCATAAAAGAAAAACCGTAAAACAAAAAATTTAATATGTAATGGTATATGGAATAAAACAGAACCAGAAAGGAATTTACGTCCACGTAATTTTACTGAAACAGACATGAAATGCATGCAGGACGTAGATGGTATTGTCCAGCAAAATCACGTGCCCTGTCAATGGGAAAATAACGATTTAGGAAGGTTTATGGATTTTTTGTGGTGTATAATCCGCTCTCTGCAAATCAGTACGCAGCAGTAACACGCCATCTGTTAGCTCGCAAGCTGTGACTCAAATATTGTTAAGATCGGCGAAAGAGATCCGAAGCACCGGTCTGGTGGCGTCGGAGCCCCCTCCGGAGCCTGTCGTACGCTTCGATGGACTGAAGCTCTACTCTCCTCATCCACCAGAATCAAAGCTGAAGTCCGCAAAAATGTGGGATCTCTCTGTTTTAAAAAAGTAAACCGGCTGCATTATACTTTCGCTGGCTGAATAATAAATAACCAGTGTGTCATTCATCGGTGGCGTGGTTTCGCGGGGAATTGTGAAAAAAATTATGAATTTGAGTGCAAGAAGCCGGGAGCAATAGAGGAGGAAACTGCATTTGTTTTTCAATTGATGGAACCTTTTGAATTTGAAAACGAAGAGGATTGAACGGTCAAGGGTTTAATTTGGCGTAATACCGGTGAGCAGTGCTGCACTTTTTTGTTTTGTTGTTTCTACTCGGCGGGCGGGAATGTAACATTAACTCCGTTTTTTCCCAATTGGATTTCTTTTTCCAAACACTGTAACTGTTATTTAAAAAAATATTGAGAATAGTTTTGCGTGCATGCGTACTGTATACGACTTGACTGACAGCAAATATTAATGCCAGTATTGTTATACAGCTTCGAAATAGCGCAGTCATACAGCTGAATTTATATCTTAGTCATTGCTTGCATTTTTATAATTTCGTTAATTTATCATTCTACACATTCGAGTCATTCTCATAACGTGGATTTTATCATTTGCACGGGGACGCGTTACAAGCCCGCAGATACAGATAAACAACACAACCATTAATGGCACTCAAAATCTATTATTAATTTTGACAGATGGGAGCTGCCTTTTTTCACAGGTGATTCTCTTACATTTTATATACGTAGGCATGATACCAAATAGGGCATACTTAAACATCACTGTGTTACAGAAACATAAATCTGAAACCACTATATTTCCCAGATACAGATTTAAGTACTTTTGAAAATTCACAGTGATAGTGATACGGTACATTAGTGACTAACGCATAGGAGGACATCGAGACACCATTTGTTTGAAAATAACCAGATAATAGACGGTTGCTTAGAGTCAAATACAGACTCACGACCCAATCAATTCAAAAGAATGTGAAATTTGCTTTAATTTTCATTGACCCGGTCTTTAAACCGTGCAAATCTACGAGTCCGGGCCGTACGTATTGCAGACGCAAGGACTGTCCCACCGTGAAGTCCCTTCAAATCCTTCTTCTCGGAAAACGCGTTTCTTTAACGACTGGCGTACGGAAGCTTCCGTGGTAACTTTGTCTCCGGTGAGCCGCCGTAGAAATGGGAGAGAACATGTCGAAGAGGTTAAAGCTGGTGTCGGGCTCGGACTCAGAGATGGAGGAGCGCTCCTTCGTCAACCCATTCCCGGACTGTGACCAGGGGGTCCTTACATCCCCCAATTCGGCGACGGAGGATGACGCCAGCGAGCCTTTCGATGCAAACGGAAAGGTGAGAAACTTTGCGTTTATTGTTATAATTGCACTGAAGTGTTTGTTTTGAAAATGTGCACTGGCAAGTTACCTGCCAAGGCCATACCATACCACTTTATTTATTAAGCACTTATAAAAAAAAGGCGCAAGGCTGACCAAAGTGCTGTACACCACATTAGAAAATACACACACACCTGCCAAAAGGAATAAAACAGCAAAACGTATAAAACAATAACAACTGTCAACAATAAGATTACATAACATAGTCAGCACATCACACTAGGTCGAAAGCCAAAGAATAAAAGTGCGTCTTTAGTCGAGTTTTAAAAAACGGACCCAGTGAAAACGGTTTATGTTTAACATGCAGAGGCAGGTCGTTCCACAGTTTTAGAGCCACCACTGCGAAAGCCCTGACACCTCTACGTCTTCGTTGTTTATACCATTATTATATAGCTATAACACTATAAACAGCAATGAATAATATTGTTTTGCATTTGCAGGCAACATTCTATATTTTCCCCTTCAGATTAATTAAAGTATTTTGCTTAAGACGTTGATGGCAAGTTAAAAGCTATTTTATTTAATTTCTGATGTAGGTCTCTGACACTTTCTGATTTCCCCCTGCATCCGTCTGTTACTAGCCCTCAACTGAATGATATTTCGTAGGGACTTCACCGTCTGTCACAGGGTTAATAATTCTGGCAGTGTTTCATAAATATTAGCAGCCAGTCTGTTTAATTGAGGACCACAGACTATTCCTTTATTTTGATTTTTGTCAAGCACCCTTAAGTTCTACCTTTATACTGTTGGGAGGTAACTAGCGTCTGCCCTAGAAAGTAACTTTTGGGGCAGATCATTAAGTATTCAAAACAATTTGTTTCCATTCAGCTGAAAATGAGAAGCATATTATGTCATTGTCTTTTGTTGTTATGAGAAAAATAAATATTCTGGGTGTTATAAATGGAATTGTAGTGTTCACCATTATGTGGGGTCAAGACACTTACTCTTGAAATCTCTCCAAATGTTTCACAAAAGATGCTTGGCTTTCTTGTATTGATGAATTTTAATTAGGAGTGGAATTCATTCTTATGAAATGAGGACAAATTTTTTCATTTTAGTAACATGGCAGGGGTCATGTTGTGGCATAGTATGTTCTGACTTTTGTGATTCTCTTCTATTAGGGTTTAGTGTTTTTGCATTGTTTGTATGTTTTGCATAGTTTAGTGTTTGTTTGTAGTGTAAGGAATTAAAGATCACTGTCGTGTTGTTGCACTCAGCTGTGCTAAACTTGTATAGATTTGTCCTGCCACTGTGCAGCCAAGTGCTACAGCCCACGTAACAGATTGCTCAAATATAGTCAAAGCCTCAGCCTTTCATGCTGTGTGTATTTATCCCGTTCCGTTGGCCAGACATGCTTGTCGTCTTACTGCCCACAAATACTCGCATTTTCCCTTGTAATAAAAAGTAGAATGGAATATCCTTTGTTGTCATCCACATAAAGCGAAACTCTGTAACTGTTCTCCACCAATCCTATGAAACAGAATAAAAATATAAATACAAAAATCAAAAATTGATTTTAAAAAACAGTTCTTTTGAGGTAACAGTATTGGAATTTAATTTTTAAAAATGGCCAGCACGTATTGCAAGTACAACATGCATGGTAATAAGAGGAGAAAGAAATAACATTGTCCAATAAAATTGTTTGTGAGGTGTGACTTTGGCACTATTAAACTTGATGAGCGTGGTTTTGGCAGAACTTTGTCTTGGAAAACAATGACGCTGTTTAGTGCTGTATTTAGCAATGTTTAGTGTTCTTGCTTGGGAGGAAAAATTTTAAAGATGACAGTCAGGGAATATAGTCCCACCCCACTATGAATACCAAATACCATATAATTATGCATGCGCACTTGTCCTCTGACCGATGCACATTTCAAACCCATTTTTGATGGGTGTATGGAAAATGTTTTTTTTTTCTTCTACTTCTAGAGGTAGGTATATGCTGTGTACCTGTATATACTCACCACTACACTTTTATACCAATCGGAGAAGGCTAGCAGATCGGGCTAGTTGGAGCCTATGGACTGGTAGCCTAATCGCATTTAGCAGGGTCAGCCCAATTCTTTTCTGGGCTCTGGGTAAAATTTGTGCATTTATCGTTTAGAGTATCGTGTCATGGTAATTAAGAGCTGAAGGATCTTAGTGCTTACTAGTCTAAGTAACAGAACGTCCACCAACACTATGCATGCCTTTATGGCTTTTTAAGCAGAAGACATTGGTATAGAAACACATTAACCCTAATCCCCTAATCCACTTGCAGTACCATTTATGTCCTTGCACCCATATATGATAACTGAGTGCCATCTTGCCCCACCCCATCCTACAGGCTGCACCAAGGTATACTTGGCTTGGTTCGCTTTTGCCTTGGGTTGGACCCGATCCCATTCCTGGATTTATGGGCTTTGGTTATTTTAGGTGGTTTGGGGGTTTTTTGGCTTCCTGGAATATTGTCCCCATATTTTGACCTGGATGAATCTCAAAAAGAAGGGGCAGCTAATTGAAAGGCTTCTGGAGGATAGATCCTTCTGAACACTTGGTTTGCCAGTACAGAAGATGCGGAATACAGTATGTAGGTTGTCTGCGGGGGCTATGCTGTATAGTGGGTTAGTGTCAAATATTAGCCATTGCAGTTTGACACATGTGATTATCCAAGCATAGGATGTAGGAACCCGGGTGGTGGGAGGGGCTTGTAGCCCCTAATACAGTGGTACTAACCGTCCATAATGCATTGCGTCAAGATCAGAATGCGTTGCTTTAAGTCAGCACTGTAAGCAAGTGGAATACACCCAATGACCAGACTGGAGAAACAACTGAAGCGTGGACTTAATACAGAGGACTAATGACAACAAACAGAAACAGCTGATCACATGGGGATCCCACACAAGGGTAACGAGGGGGCATAGTACACGGAAGGAGCGGACGATCGGAGCAGGACAGGGGTAATGTTGGATGTTCCGGAACAGATTAAGTTCGAGAACTGAGGTACCACTGTATGTAATTTGGCTATTTCACACTCAAGTAATTAATGCATAAACGTTTCATACGTCAGAAAAATATACCTTTTAAATTAAGTTGTCCCTCCTGTATCAAATTCCATCCTACGCCTTTGTGGTTGTATACGGATGGTTTAAGGTCAAACTCAACACCTTTCAAATTACAAATAAAATCGATGGTTACTGTTTTTGAGGCTGGTGATGCCACATGTGCTGGGAACTCTGGAGGTAATGAAGTGAGGTTCATTTCCTGCTTGTGAAATAAAGTTCTCATGGCTACTGTGAGGTCTTGCATCAAATCTTGAGCTGATATTGCCTCTGGAAGGATCCAAGGTAGGGTGTGGAGTTTCAGCCTCCTGTAAGCTCAGTGATTGAGGGTCACTTCACTCTCAGGGCCTCGGCAGGAATCACCGTTGTGTTGGGAAGAGCGTAAAAAAAGTGCAGCGGCGGCTTCAAACTCTCTGCACTTGGGCCGGTGCTGAGGCAGGCGTGGGAGGAATCGCATTTCCATATCGCTCCGACGTTCCTCTCATCTGAGGTGGAGTCCTGGATGAATCGCCGCATTCTGTCAGGATTCGGAGTTTAAAAAGTGCCACAGGAAACGAACCGAAAACAAGCAAACCCGAGGGACTGATGGAGGTGTGGAAGCTGGTTGGCCGGGCACGGTTTGATTGGATGCACGCCAAAGTCGCTGGGCCCGTCGCTTGCCACTGCAGCCCAATGACACACCATGATGAGGGACACAGCCCTGGATGGGCTATCCTCTGATCTCCTTGGTAGAGTAACGAGGCTGCAAGGCCAACTTCAATCGAGGCCTCGTGCTTGCAGCCTCATTCCCGCCAGTCCATTCTCGGGTCCCTTCAGACACACGATTGGAGGTGTTTCTCCAGAGATCCAAGCTCCCTGTGAATCGACATGGTCTGGAGTCTCCCGCCATCCGCCACGCTTGAGCAGAGCTGCGAACCTGTCCGATTATTAGCGGGAAACCTGCTTTGCGTAGGCTGGTTGCCGCCAGCTGTTTTGCGATTCTAATGGTGTTGTCTGTTTACTCCATCCAACAGCTCATTGTGTTCAGAATGTGCTCTAAGGTTTTCTTTTCCCCTTCAAAGTTTAGTTAGAATCTATATGAGGATTTGGGCATCAGTAGATAACAGATTAAAATAGAATAGTGAAACTACATGCATCCCCAAAGGGAAGGGCTCTTTTCCACGATCGCATTTTGCTCTCCATGAGGTACACAGACACTTACAGGTGTGAGGAAGCTTGGGGTAACAGCACAGGATCAGCCAGGAACAGCACCCCTTTCTCAGGCAACTAATGGCAGCGTTGGTCTATCCACTCAAGGATTTGAACCAGTGGAATTCTGATAATGGGTCCAACCCTTCCTGTACCCATAGATTTAAAAAAAAAAAAAAAAATATATATATATATATATGTGTGTGTGTGTGTGTGTGTGTAAATATGGGCTATTATCTAATGTTTTTTTTACTCTCTATAACAACATTATTACATACATTAGTAGTTGGGGCCCTTTTTGGCTCTTGAACACAGTCCATTCCATGAGGCATAGCTGCATTATATATCACTCATTAGCTGGGTGTTTTCACCCACTGAGCTGCTGCTCAATGCTGTTTTTTGTGATGCAGTAGAGTGTGAAAATCCCAGGAGGGTGGCTGTTTGAGTTGCTGGAAGCACCGCGTGAGGCACTAATAACTGACAACAGCTCACAACAGCTCTTACATCAGGTTGATTAGTTGCTCTAACATTTATCTGCAGAATAATAACCTCCGTTCTCCCCGGGGGTGTATACATAGGCGGGGCCACAGGGGCACTGGTCCCAGTTGAAAACTTATTGGTCCCTGCAGTGCCCCCTCCCCTGCCACACTGATTCGAAATATATCATTGGCTAATGGTACAGTTGCTCCCTCTGCATGAATTATGGACATACTATACTCCCACCTTGAAAAAATCTAACAACACTTTTTATGTGCTGCTGTTTGCAGGAGAAGGTTCCTTGTGTTAACGAGCAGCTGTACCCAATTAACTGACAATTAACATTTCACATTCACTGTATTTGGTAGAGGCTTTTGTCCAAAGCAACATCCAAAGTGAGGCAAATAGCACATTACAAACAAGGGATTTGACGAGGGATAAGTGCGGCTAGGCTGAGCGTCCGATGAATGCCCAGGTTTGAGTGTAAGCAGCCGGTATTGCTGGCCGATATTTAAATTTCATCAGCATTCAGAGTTGGCAGCGCCAAAGACAACTACAGAAATAATTTTCCGTAGTGGTGGCCAAGGGATGTCGTCGGCCCATTAACCGCTTACAATCTCGCTACCTTCTAACGCTTGGCTGGTGCATCAATGTCGGCATGATACGACGTAGCTGCTGCTCATTTTCATGACATCTACCCATAGCGTTTCTGTGCACGTCACATGATCCAACAGGTATTTGCCTTGTTTAATTCCTCGTGATTCTGACCAAAAGCCGCAGCGATCTTTACCTTCTCTCCCACTTCCGATCCGTGACGTATCAAATGTTTACGCATTAATTACTCAAGTGTGAAACCTGGGCCAGTTCCACAAAGCAGGGTTTCTTGATTAGCTGGATAACTTGTTGGATTTAAGGTAGTCTGGGGTAAATATAAGTGAATAAAGATAACGTTAATTTAGCCCAGACTACCTTAAATCTGACAACTTATCCAGCTAAGCAAGAAATCCTGCTTCCTGAAACAGGCCCCTGACTGCTGACTTATGATGCAAAGACTTTGTTTGCTTTAACGAGAAACATATTGGCTGTGTGAAAATACAGATGTCTCACAGAACAATTAGCTAATTACCACCTGCTACAAACCCCTGGTTTTCATCCTTTATTTGTACCCAATATTTACAGCAAATCTTCTGATTAAAGGCACATAAATCATTAATTTAATTAAAAGCTCTTCTAAAATGTCCGTAAAAGCTTCAAATCTATATACTTAAACTGTGTGTGTGTGGCTTTCTGTAAAAGTTTTTCCAGCAGTAACATATAGCCTAATTTCAGACCCTAGGTCCATGACTGGGTTTATTTTACTGTTTAACTGACCTGTGCTCACAGTGAACGAAAATTGATGAATCTCCGTGTGTTTTATTTAAGAGATTTTAGCTGATGTCTCCCGATTCCAGTATTTTGGGGAGGATATCTTAAGGGGCAGTGGAGATCTCGTTGATAAATGGTATCGTCCCCATATAGATGCCAGTCTTGGTGAGATCTAGCCTATTTCACATTTTAAAAATTGCTCTTTGATACTGGTTCACATTAGAGCCGTGTTCTCGCTACCGGCCCGTAACTCGGAGGATAAGTTGTGGAGGTGTATTCTTGTTTTCGGAGCCTCGTAAATTGCGATTGTCCAGAGATATTGAAATCAAGTGACAGTAGAAATGTTGTGATAGCAATATGACTGTGTCGGAGGTCCTTATTAGTGTCAGTTGGGAACACCATGGTAATGTGTGCACTTCCAGGCACAATTAAGAATGAAGTCGGAGCGGTTACTGAGTGAACAGAGATGAATAAATTATTCATTTTGTTTTCGGAGATTAGCCGATCTCTTTTCCCCACTAACGGGGGAGTTTTGTTATGTGTGTGTCACTTATCAAAGCAGAGAAATTTGCACAGGCGTTTGATGGCAAACTTAAAATGCACGCTATTCTCCCATGGTAACGAATTCTCTCTTACAGGCAATTTTTCTATCCTTGATCTACCATGTAATTTCCACCGTTCCAAGCTAAATGTTATTTATTCATTTATCGTTTTGTGAGTGTCCTGTTGGCGGGTGGCGCAGTAGTTGAAGATGTGCGTCTGTAACCTGCTGGTTGATATCGTTGATATCCCTTTACTTAAAGCATTCATTAAACTGCATTATACATTGCATCATGATGCATTATTATGTACTCATGAAGTATCATAAACACAGCTATAAATATTTATAAAAAGGCATAAGACATTATAGCCATGTTTATTATGCGTAATGTATTATCTGCAGATCACATCTGTAATGCAGTAAGCGACCTTCACCCGTGCAGTACAAACATCCTTAATTCTTATGCTGAGCATGAACATGCATTATAAAGGTATCTGTAGTGCATTATAGTTGAGATTCATAATGCATAATACACATGGCTGTAATATTTTATGATTTTATAAATATGGCTGTGTTCGTAATACTTTATGAATGCATTATAATCCATTATGAAGGTATGTATAATGCATTTTTATGACTGCTGTTAAGTAAAGTTTTGCCATATGTTTTTATTTTATTGGATCTATAATAGTCTGTTTTTCCCATTTTCTTGATTAGCCATGACAATTACACACCTGTCACTCACTGCAGAATGTTTTGCATATATACGTATTATTTTAGTAGCATGTAATGGTGATCTTTGATAGCAAGATGTTCATGGCTGACTCCTGGGTTAAAAGCCCTCCATGCTGCTATGTGAGCTGAGGAATGTATCAGTCTGCCTCCGTCCTGCGGTGCTTTGATTCCCCCGGCTGCCGGAGCAGGGATTTGGTCAGACAAAGCTCAGCCTGTGTGCCCCCATGGTGTCAGGCGTGCTGGGGGGGTGCCTGCTCTTAACTCCCTTTTGTTTCGGTGTATTTTGATCAGACGTCCCTCAGCCCAGGCTGGGCAGCCTGTCAAAGGCGCTGCTGTATGATCTCAGCGGGTGCTGTAAGCTTCCCTTTGTTACCATGAGCTTCTTCGCTGCCGTGCCCTCGCGTTCCCAGCATCCTTTGTTCTCATAGCAGCCGGCAAATACCGGGCTCCCTGTTGTCTATTTTGTATTTTTTGTGTTTATGTATTTTTTTCTGCGTCTCTTTTGCCCCCTTTACTTGGTTTTTGTGGAACTGCTACTATGACATCATTCGGGTTTCTGTCACAGTAGTATGGTTGTGAACCTGCGCTTTCCCTGCCTGCTGCGAGGTGAATGTAGTGAAAGGAGCTGGGTCATCTCAGCAGGTTCGGATGCTGTGCCTGCGATCGGAAGGTCGCCGGTTGACGCTCCTGTGTTGGGATTTTCCTTTTGGGCCCCTGAGGAACCCCAGTTTCTCCAGGGACTGGCTCAACTGCATTATCAGCTGTTTGCTGGTAGGACGTTACCATGGGCTATAGAAATAAGTGCTTTGGTTGTGGCCTGTGGTTCTGCTGTTGAACTCAAAGGTGACTCTGATAGTGGCCTGGCGATAGGCGCCAGCTGGAGAACCCATAGAGATCCCTGGCGAACGGCAGAGACCGTCACTGAAAATGACTGAAACTGAGGTTTAGATATCTGAGGGGAACTATTTGGGGACGAAGCAATGATGCATTGAGATTTCTGAGGGGGATGGATAGGAAGGTATCCACCATCGTGTCTGTGCCATTATTGACTGGTGTGCCATCTTTTCCCCATAGATCAGCGAAGCCTTCAAGAAGAAGGTCCAGGACAAAATCAAGGATCTGCTGCAACAGATGGAGGAAGGCCTGAAAACCGCTGATCCACATGACTTCTCAGGCTACACTGGCTGGACGGGTCAGCTGGGGGCTGGGTGCTGCTCTGCTGTCTGTCTGTCTGTCTGTCTGTCTGTCTGTCTGTCTGCTTTCTTGTGCACTGCTGTCTGTCTGTTTGCTCTGCTGTCTGTCTGTCTGTCTTGTACTCTTCTGTCTGTCTGGGTGCTGCTCTGCTGTCTGTCTGTCTGCTTTCTTGTGCACTGCTGTCTGTCTGTTTGCTCTGCTGTCTGTCTGTCTGTTTGCTCTGCTGTCTGTCTGTCTGTTTGCTCTGCTGTCTGTCTGTCTGTCTGTCTGCTCCCTTGTGCTCTGCTGTCTGTCTGTTTGCTCTGCTGTCTGTCTGTCTCTGTCTGCTCCCTTGTGCTCTGCTGTCTGTCTGTCTCTGTCTGCTCCCTTGTGCTCTGCTGTCTGTCTGTCTGCTCTCTTATGCTCTGCTGTCTGTCTGTCTGTCTGTCTGTTTGCTCTGCTGTCTGTCTGTCTGTCTGTTTGCTCTGCTGTCTGTCTGTCTGTCTGTCTGTTTGCTCTGCTGTCTGTCTGTCTGTCTGTCTGTTTGCTCTGCTGTCTGTCTGTCTGTCTGTCTGTTTGCTCTGCTGTCTGTCTGTCTGCTCTCTTGTGCTCTGCTGTCTGTCTGTCTGCTCTCTTGTGCTCTGCTGTCTGTCT